>CM060899.1:20125000-20312500 GCA_030762935.1 Hymenopus coronatus | reverse complement strand
ATTGTATAATGAAAACCAGTATTATCGACCTCTGTTATCCCTAACTATGTCTAAAAAAATCTGATGTGCTCCATTCACATGCCTTTCTCTATATCTCTGCAATAAATTATTTTTAAAAAGCCTATGCTTTTATTTACTTCCTGCTAAACGAGAAAAAATTAGCAGAAATAGTCTTATTTCTTGCTTCCTTGTAAGTAGAAGCGAAATAAAAGAGTATCATAGGTAAAAATGATGGTCAAAAGCTGGTTGCTATGCGACTGAAGTTCCTTTGTTTGTATGGACACGAGTTCACAAAGTCCCGTATGAGAAAATTTTACGTTTTTATAGCTTAAACCAAAACAAGGAATGTCTCAAAAACAATAAAATCCACGAAAAAAATGTATACAACATAAATTGTGTGTTTTAATGTGCTCTACATTTTTTGTGTGGTAAGTTTTTGTCTCTCTCTTAAGTTTAGCACTTATGCAAAATTCGGTAAAATTCACTCAGAATAAAGTAGTCTTCAGAGGCTATTCCCAGAAAATTCAAAGTATACATTTTATTTGTCAGGAAAATATATTTAATATATGATATTTTAATCAAAATCGTTAGAGCGATTTTTTAGAAAATCAAAAATTTCGAAAAAAGTTCCATGTAAAGGGTAGTTTGGTGTGGGCGGGGGTTTCTCAAAATCTTCGTGTCGCATCCCCGGAAGATACTAAACCTAAATACTAAGTTTGGTACTTTACAGACTTTTCGTTTTTAAGTTATCGATTTCACAGACACACGGACACACGGACATACGAACAAACTCACTCACACACACCGACCTTTTTCTGAAAATACTGTTTTTGGATACAGGGGACCCTAAAACATGTCTTTCTGGTGAAATCTCGGTATCGAATTTTTTGTTGGAGTGCAAT
Organism: Hymenopus coronatus; assembly: GCA_030762935.1. Lineage (NCBI taxonomy): Eukaryota > Metazoa > Arthropoda > Insecta > Mantodea > Hymenopodidae > Hymenopus > Hymenopus coronatus. Next base: position 20,311,598 of record CM060899.1, on the reverse strand, counting down.
GCATTCTCTATACACTATGTACATAGTGCGTATAGAGAAAGTAAAAAAGAGTTAAAGGAAATGAGAAAAAAAAAAAGACTAAATGAAATTAAATAATTAAATTAAATACTGCTGCTAGATGGCAGTAACTATTAAAATAAACTATTAGATATATATTACCAAAATTTACTTTATTGTGTATAATAGTTAATTAACGTATCTATACTAAAACAAAACATAATATTTAAGTTATACAATTTGATATCTTTTTTACGCAAACATTAAAACTCTCAATTTAAATTCCTCAAAAATTCATAAATTAAAAAAAATTAAAAAGAGAAAAAAAAAAAGCTTTAAAAAAACTAACACGTACTATGTTAATATTGTATAGAGAAGGCATTGCATTCCACCCAAAAATTCGATACGAGATTTTTCCGGAAATAGACGTTTTAGGGTCCCATGTATCCAAAAAAAGTATTTTCAGAAAAAGGTCCGTGTGTGTGTGTCCGTGTGTCTGTTAACAAGTTAACTCAAAAACAATACAAACTTGGTGTTTAAGTTCAGTATCTTCCAGAGAAGCGACACGAAGATTTTGAGAATAATTCCGCCGCCCTAAACTACCCTTTATATGGAAAACATTTCGAAAATTTTGATTTTCTCAAAAATGGCTCTAAAGATTTTTGATTAAAATCTCGTACATTTTAGATATTTACATGCCAAATAAAATGTATATTTGACTTTTCTGGGAATAGCCTCTAAATACCTCTTTATTCTGGATGATCGGAATTGAATTTTGCATAACTGGTCAACCGTAAGAGATAGACAAAACTTACCATACAAAAAATGTAGATCACGATAAAACATACAATTTATGTCATATATATTCCTTGTTATTTATTCCAGTTATAAAATACTTAAACTTTTCTCATATTGGAATTTGTCAAGCAAAGAATAGGATTTCAATCCCTTAGCAACCACATTTTAAAACATTTGGCTTCGGTTTATCCTAGTGTATTCCCTTATTTTCCTTGTACTTATATGCAAGCAAGTAATTATGACAATTTCTGCAATTTTTTTTTCAATTAGCATGAAGTAAAGAGAACATAATTTTTAACATTGAGAATATTGTAGAGATGTGGAGAAAGTAATGTGAATGGATCACATGAGAATTTTTTTTATTTATTTCGCTATTACGCAGTAAATAAATGTACATACTGAAAGTCGCGAGCAACCCATTGTAAACATTTAAATTTCAGCAGGATCGTAATCTACAGACTTTAAGCCACATGTTGACATATTGTGATGTCATTAGCTTCTATCACGTGACCACAGACGGTGTTTGAAAAATGGTTGACATTGATGTTTCGTTTCGACAGCGTGCTGTCATTGAATTCTTTGTGAAAGAAGGAAAATCTGCTCCTGAAATTCATCTCAGACTTCAACGTGCGTAAGGCGGTGTCTGCATGGGTGCCAGCAGTGTTAGAAGATGGGTGAAACATTTCAAAGATGGAAACACGAGTATAACTGTACTGTTTTACAGTGAACAGAACAGAAGAAGTGACAGGGCACAAGAGAGAGAAAGGGTGTGGTTATTCATAAGCATCAGACGACTGTATATATTATATTTAATCCTAAGTATATAGTTGAATTTCATTTTAATTATCTCTCATAGTTATCCCCTTCATAGTTATATATGTATTCACCAGAAATACATGTTTTGGGTCCCCCTGAATCCAAAAAAAAACATTTCTAGAAAAAGGTCCGTGTGCGTGTGTGTGTGTCTCTCTCTGCGGACATCATAGCTCAAAAACGAAAATACCGTTAAATACCAAACTTGGTATTTAATTTGTCAATTCCTGTCCATACAAACAAAGAAACTTCAGTCACATAGCAACCAGCTTTTGACTATCACTATAACCTATGGTACTCCCTTATTTCGCTTCTACTTACAAGGAAGCAACTAATAAGACTATTTCTGCTAATTTTTTCTCGAGTAGTATTAAGTAAATAAAAGCACTAGCTTTTTAACAATAATTTGTTGCAGAGATGTAGAGAAAGTCATGTGAATGGAGTAAATCAGATTTTTTTCTTTATTTCGCTTAAGTCCTTTTTCCCTAAAATTCCTGTGTTTACCGTTTTATGAAAAAGACATGTAGACATTCACAAGGTGGGGCTCGAACCCACGATCCCTGCGCCACGAAGCTCCAAAGCGAAGCGCTTTGGCGAGCGCGGCCACCGGGACCCCCCATAATATTGGCAATAAAAAGGTTTTTCTACTACTACTACTACTACTACTAATAGTAATAATAATAATAATAATAATAATAATAATAATAATAATAATTAATTCATCACAATTTTTTGTACAGATTCACAGATACGACACAATTCTGATCCCCAGCTACCAAAATATAATTCCAGTCAACACGTATGCTTCCAATACGTTAATACGTTGAAAATGACATCATCTTTTCTCATAAAAGCTATTTTTATCCGTCCACCTACACGAAGACTACAGAATGCTACCGATATTGCAATAAAAACAACAGAACCTCCGACACGTAATCGTTTAGCGATGTTCAACTGTTAACGAATGACTCACTAGAATAGCGTATCCTGGGTGAAAGTACAAACAACAAATGAACGAGGAAAAGGATAATATAAGAAAGCAGGGCATAGCCCGGCAGCTGAGTCACCGGAAGCACTATTACGGAATCTAGTGTTTGTTTATATCATCATGGCGGACCGGTTCAACGGCGCAACATGTTTTTGATGACGCATGGCTCTCAGCTACTCTTATCCGCAATTATCTGATTCACCTTCCGTGCGAGTTTTTCAGTGAGCACGATCATTTGCATTAAACTTGTTGTAAGGTCGAAATTTTTTGCGATGCAGCTGTTACAAATCCTTTTCTTAGAAATTTGTCAACAATGTTTTTTCACATTTTGTTGCACTTCCTTTCCGTCGCTAAATAAAATATTAATGAACGTTTGACATGCAATATCGTACTTCCCTTTACATTCTCTACACGTACAATTTACATAGTATAGAGAAGGTACTGCATTCCACACAAAAATCGATATCGAGATTTCCTGAATCGGAAAAAGGCATTCTTAGAAAATGTCTGATGTGTATCACTCACATGACTTTCTCTAGCTGCTCTACAAACTTCGTACAAAAAATTGTACTCCTTTCAACACAATACTAATCGAGATAAATATTATCACAATGTTCTTATTACTTACTTTCTTATAAGTAGAAGGAAACTAAAGGAATGCGCTATGCTAAGTGATGATCAAATGTTTTAAAAACTGTTATGCGATTGCCAGGCCAGGAGTAGAACAAAAGAGAAGCAGACATTTCTTGTCTGAGAAAAGTATAAGTACTTTACAATTGAAACCAATAACAAAGAATATCTCGGAAAGGGTTACCTACACAACAAAACCGTAAGGGATATAAATTGTGTGTTTTGACGAGATCTGCATTTTTTGTGTAGTAAGTTCTTGTATACATATCTCTTACGGTTTAGTAGCTAAGCAAAATTCGGCAAAATTAATCAAAAATAAAGAGATCTTCAAAGGATATTCCCAGGAAATTGAAGACATATATTTTATTTGGGATGTTAATATCTTTAATATACAGGATTATAATCAAAATCGGTGCAGCCGTTTATAAAAAAATAACAATTTTCGTAATAAAGGGTAGTTTGTGATGGGAGGATTTCCTTGAAAATTTTCGCGTCGCATCCTTGGAAGATACCAAACTTAAATACCAGGTTTGGTATTTGATGGTCTTCTTATAAGGAACTAAGTAATAAGAACATTCTGTTAAAGTTTATCTCGATTAGCATTGTGTAGAAAGAAGAATAATCTTTTGTAAGAGGTTTGTAGAGCAGCTAAAGAGAGTCATGTGAGTGTTACACGTCAGATTTTTTCGAGCTATGCTGTCCACAGACATACCACACATGGATCTTTTTCTAAAAATGCCATCTCTTGACTCGGAGACCCCTAAACATACGACGTACGTCCAGAAAGTAAGTTCCGTTTCAATTTAACTCCGCTGCAGCGCTGCGATCGCAGTTCCGTACATTGCTTTGTATCAAGAAGAAGAAACGTGCGCCATTTTGATATCGCTGCCAGCCACATACGCTTTGTTGTGCTTGTTTGCAATGTCGGTGTTGATTGAAAATCCCGCCGCTTGTGAAATCAGATCTGTGACTCGTTTTCTGAATGCTAGGAAAGTGAAACCAATTGAAATTTATCGACAAATTTGCGAAGTTTACAGACAAAATGCGATGAGTGATTCAATGGTGAGAAGATGGGTCCGTCAGTTCTATGAAGGACGTAGTGAAGTGCACGACAACGCACGACCACACACTGCAAATGTAACGAAAAACCTCCTACAGGGATTTGGCTGGGACGTGTTTGACCATCCTCCGTACAGCCTTGACCTCGCTCCTAGCGACTTTCATCTTTTATTACATCTCAAGTCTTTCCTTGGCGGTCAACACTTCAACAATGACGAAGAGCTGAAAGAAAATGTTTCCAACTTTTTGAAGACACAGGCGGCAAACTTCTATGAAGAAGGTATACAAAAACTTGTGCCACGCTATGACAAATGCCTGCAAAATTTCGGCAGTTTTGTGGAAAAGTAGTTTAAGAGTTGTAGACTTTTGTGCAATAAATAATTATTCTGTATCTGTACACAATTTAATTTTATTACCAAACGGAACTTACTTTCTTGACGTACCTCGTATATTTCTGGTGAAATCTCGACATCGAATTTTTGGGTGGAATACAATGCCTTCTCTATTCACTATCTACATTGTACTTGCGTGCTAGAGAAAGTAAAAAGGTTCGTGTGTGCCAGTGGCTGTATGTGTGTATGTGTGTGTCTGTGGACAGCATAACTCAAAAACGAAAAGACCGTTAAATACCATAATTGGTATATTCAGTATCTTCCAAGAGTGCGACACGAGGATTTTCACGAAAATCCCCCCCCCCCTTTACATGGAAAAAGTTTTTGAAAATGCTGTTTTTCTCAAAAACGACTCTAACAATTTTGACTAAAATACCGCATATGAAAGATAATTATATGACAAATAAAATGTATATTTTGAATTTTCTGGGAATAGCCCCTGAAGAAATCTTTATTGTGCATGAATTTTGCATAACTGTTAAACCGTAAACGTTTCGTTTCGTTTCGTAATCGGCTTACCCTCCCCGTAACTGAAGGACTTAGAAGTCAATACCTAGCGGTCAGAAGCCGGTCGGAGAGCCTATGGCACGAAAACCACAGAATGAAGAAACCGTTACGAGGGGTCAGCCCGTACATGAGGAAGTGGATGTAAGCAAAATTGAGGATTGGAAAGAAATGATGGAGCAATTGGTGGAATGAGTAGCGGGGTAAACCGGAGGACCCGGAGACAAGCCGCCTAGACGCCGTTTCGTCCACCACTAATCCTACATGCGGGCGCTTGGGATCGAACCCGGGCCGCCGAGATTGGAGGCGAGCGGTCTAACCACGGCACCGCCTTGTATATAGAGAAACGTACTGCATAGAGAAGTTGACCATTTTTACTTTTTCTACACGTACAATGTACATAGTGTATAGAGAAGGTATTGTAATGCACTAAAATATTCGATACCGAGATTTCAACGGAAATACATGTTTTGGGTCCCCTTGAATCCAAAAGAAGCATTTCTGGAAAAAGGTCCGTGTATGTGTGTGTGTGTGTGTGTGTGTGTGTGTGGGTGGTATTTAAGTTTGGTATCTTCCAAAGATGCGACACGAAGATTTTCAAGAGAATGTCCTTACCACCAACTACCATTTACATGGAACTTTTTTCGAAAATTTTGATTTTCTCAAAAATGGCTCTTACGATTTTGATTAAAATGTCGTATATCAAAGATATTTACCTGACAAATAATATGTGTATCTTGAATTTGCTGTGAATAGCCTCTGAAGACTAATTTATTCCGGACGAATTTTACGAAATTTTGCATAACTGCTAAACCGTAAGAGATGGACAAAAACTTACCACACAAAAATTTACATATATCACCCTAAACCACACAATTTATGTCATATATATTTTTTTTCGTGGAGTTGATCGTTTTTTAGATATTACTTGTTTTTGGTTTCCCCTTCAAGTACAGTTATCATATACAGGAATTTGTCAACTCGTGTCTATACAAACAAAGGAACATCAGTCACATAGCAAGCAGCTTTTGACTATCATTTTAACCTATGGTACTCCCTTATTTCGCTTCTACTTACACGGAAGCAAGTAATAAGACTGTGCTAATTTTTTCTCGACCAGCATGAAGTAAATAGATGCATAAACTTTTTAACAATAATTTATTGCAGAGATGTAGAGAAAGTTATGTGAATGGAACACATCAGATTTTTTAAATATTCCTTGTCATTGGTGAGAATTTTAAAATGCTTCAACTTTTCTCATATGAGAATTTGGCAATTCCTAGCTGATTTCAACCACATTCAACATTTGAATATCGCTTTAGCTTAGTTTATTCCCTTGTTTTCCTTCTATTTATAAGAATGCAAATTTCTGATAATGTTTTTTATCATTTGCGTCGAAATTGTTTGTGGTACGGTTGTTGGAAATCCTTTTCTTCGAGCTTTGTCAACAATGCATTTTCCATATTTCGTTGCAACTTCTTTCGGTCAGTAAATAAATATGAATTAACCTTTGACAGGCAATATCATACTTATTTTTACTTTTTCGACACGTTCTAAGTGCATAAAGTATAAAGGTGTTGTACTACACCCAGAATTCGATATCGAGGTTTCACCGGAAATATATGTTTTGAAGTCCCTTGAGTCCAAAAGGATTCTAGAAAAAGGTCGGCGCGCGGGTGTGTGTGTGTATTTGTTCACCATAGCGCAAACACTAAAAGACCACTAAATACCAAACTTAGTACTTAAGTTTAGTATCAACCAAGAGGGCAACACGAAGATTTTCATCTAAATTCTCCACCTTGAACTAAGTTTACTTTGAACATTTTTCGAAATTTTTCATTTTCTAAAAAATTGCTTAAATTATTTTGATTAAAATGGAATTTATTAAATATATTAACATGTCAAATAAAGTATATCACTTGTATTGTATGAGAATAGCCTCTGAAGAATTCTTTATTCTGTATCACTTTTGCTTAAACGGTAAACCGTAAGAAATAAACCGAAAGCTTTCTACGCACAAATGTAGATCTCGTTAAAACACAATTTAAGTTACATATAGATAAATATATGTCATATAGATAAAAGGTATATATCATACACGTTTACTTTTCCCAAATGAGAAATCGTTATTCAATTTTTTCACTCTGGACAAACAAAGAGAACGACATTTCAATACATAGCGACCGGTGTTAAAACATTTGACTGTCGCTGTATTGTATTTTCTTATTTCCCTTGTGCAATAAACTAATATCGTGATAAAACCGTTTCTGCTCATGTTTATCTTGATTAGCGTAAACTAGATAGAAAAACATCTTTTGTAAGAATAGTTTGTAACAGCACAAATAGAAAAAATATTGTTAATGTACAACAACAGATTTTTAGGAAAAAGTCCGTGTGTGTCTCCGAACAGCATTACTCAAAAGCGAAAAGTCGAGTAAGGGTACACACAAGTAAAACAGCTAATTTACACAATTATTTGCATATTCATTTGAAATTTATACTATGCACTGTAACCGTGAATTACTGCGTAAATAAACATTTTCATTGCAATATCCTTTATAGTTTTGAAGTTATTATTGTTTAAAGAAATTATTTATCGGAAACAAGAAAAAAACCACACGATGAAGAATTAAAATCTATATTCATTTAGTCCAAAACAAGCGAGCACTATAGGAAAAACACATAGAAAAAATGTTTTTGTTACTCTTTTAATTTGGCTGAAAAAATTGTTAACTTTGTAAAAGCAATTTTGCGCTGATTTCAGGAAGTTGATCAAATTTAAAATGTATACATTCATAAACATCAGTCCACGGACTGGAAACTAACGGTAGCACTAGACGAATTGATATGATTGCAATTCGAGAAGACATAAACATAGGATTTATCATCGACCCTACCGTTAGGTTTGAAAAGCTCAAAGGACTACCAGAGGACATCGACAAAGAGAAAAAGGATGTTTACACACCCACGATCCCAAACTTCAAGGTAAAATATTATAGAGGTAATTGGTCTGATGCTAGGAGCTCGGGGCACCATTCCTTTACATTTTTGCAATACCTGGAAGAAGTTTGGGCTGAAGAAGGGAAAAATAAAAGAAATTGCCATTTCTGCAATAAGAGGCTCACTTTATCTTCTTCGAAATCATTTATATAGTAACCATTTTTAGTATTTCCATAGTCTATATTATTTATTATATGCTAATTTTATATTATCTATGTTAAATGATCCTTTTGCTGCTTTTAGTTTTCGTTTAGATTGCTATACAATGAAAACTGTCGATATTTCATTATCTTTATAGAAGAATTTCAAGTTTTTTGTTGTTGTTTTTTCCGTTTCTTTTTAGATAGTTAATTTATAATTTATCTGCTCTACTCTGTCCCTGTTGGCAACCCATAAATATGGGGAGTTGTTATTGTTTCAATAAATAAATATGTTTTAGATTTTCAACTCTGAATTTTAAAGCAAATTTAAAACTATATCATAGGGAACATTTTGAATCTTCAAAAATATAGAAAAAATAGACAGAGTAAAAATTGGACTTTTAGAATAACTACTTGTATTGGTGACACATAAACATATACATAAACACTCTCGTACACACTCACACACACATAGTACTCGTTTAATTAAATGCATGTTTATGGATTTCCTTCGAAACTTCAACATTCAGTTTTCTTCGTTTCGAATGTAGCATTTCCTTTAATGGTTAGCGGTAGGAAAAGTAACTGTACAGTAACGCTTAAAGGTATCCTAGCATTGATGATGATGATGATGATGATGACAATCAGAGTCTAAATTTTGAATTGAAACTTATTTTAAAATTCGCGTTAATGATTTATATTCTAGGAATTTACAGGTAACTAAAACAACATTAATGTCAAAACACCCTTATTTCAAATTAAAAAAAAAATTATTTCAAAGTAATATCATGAACAGAAGTGAAAATAGACAACACCAAACTGCAACATAAAAAGTTATTCGATTTTGAAAGTTATCCTTCTGTCTGTTACAACTAAGTTATACATAAAGAAAAATCTGCTGTATTCCAGGCATATGTGACTTTCTCTACCTCTTCTGCAAACAGACTGTTCTTACAAAAGATTATTCTTTTGTCTATAATATGCTAATGGGGAACATTAGCAGGAATTGTCTTATTACTCGGTTCTTTCTAAGTAGAAGGAACACCAGGAAATACACTACGGTAAAGCGATAGTCAAATCATTTAAAGTCTGGTCGCTATGTGAATAATTGCGGTTCGCTTCGCTTTGCATGAAGCGAATGTTTGGAGAGAAGTAATCTACAGTTTGACGCGTAAAGAAAATGGCGCATTATTTATGGACGGACTTTAACTGCTGTGGTTCTCAGCGTCCCATTCTAAATTGGTCGTGAAAGACCACTTAATTTTCCTCAGAGGCCTCTCTATCAGGCTTGAGGTTCTTTAACGTGCCGTAAATATATGACACATGACCAACGGCTGTTTACCACCCACCCCATAGGCAGTTCGTACTAAACGATTACCTTTTCATCCTAGCCCTTCATCCTAATGTCATCCTGGCCGGGGACTTCAATGCCAAACATCCGCGTTGGCATTGCGGCCCCCGGGCGGACGCCCGAGGCAATGATATCATACGTATGATAGATGCGGACCCTCAACTCAGAGTAGAGGGCCCCTGGCAACCCACACACCATCCACGAGGTCAAGGACGGGCATCCGTTATTGACTTCGCGATCATCAAACAATTCCCTTTTCATACATCTCTCACTTCGATCAACGCACTTCATTCCGATCATAATCCCGTGTTAGCTGAGGTTAACACACGGGTTGCCAGTCACGACGTCTCGGTTCAAAACCGCGACGTTGACTGGGAATGCGTCAGGGTTTGCCTCAACGACTCCATCCCGCCGAACCCTAGGATCACAGACATCCCATCCCTAGAGGTTGCGGTCCAATCCTTTACCTCCATCGTGGTGCGAACTGCTCATAACCTAACCGTTCACACCCCAGCACCTCTACACCCGGATGTCCTTCCCCTTGAACTCCATCTGCTCGTACGCCGTTCCTGGGCTGCCCGCAGACTTTACCAGCGTCACCGCACGCCACATAACCGACCACTCCTGAGGCGTTTACGCCGAGAGGTCCGGACCTTACTACGCGAGCACAGGGTGCGAGCGTGGGAGGAGGCGATGACCCGCTTGAGACTCGAGGATGGCGACGTGTGGAGGATTGCCAAAGCTCTCCGACACCGTGGAGGTCAAATCACCTCCCCAATCCAAGGCACCCAAGGCCTGGCTTATGAACCCCGAGCCAAAGCCGATGTGTTCGCTGACTACCTCGAAAGGACTATGAGGCCACGAGAAGACCCCCAGGACGAAGACTTCTCGGACCGTACTCGGCGGGAGGTGCGTCGATATCTTCGACGTCCCCCCGACGAGGCGGAGCTACTTCCTGTCATCCGACCCAGTGAACTCCAGGGCGCACTCCGGCGTCTCAACCCCAAAAAGGCAGCGGGTCCTGACGGACTAACCCCCGCCATGCTCCGATGCCTGCCCATCAAGGCGGTGCTCTTTCTAACCAAGGTTTTCAACATGTGCCTCACCTTGTGCCACTTTCCACGCGAGTGGAGGGAGGCCCGGGTGATATGCATCTTGAAGCCGGGGAAAGACCCGATACACCCATCCAACTACCGATCCATCAGTCTCCTATCAGTTCTCTCGAAGGTTTTCAAGAGGCTAATACTAGTCCGCTTGTCCCCTCTTTTGGGCGACATTCAAGCCATCCCAGATCACCAGTTTGGTTTTCGTCCTGGGCATTCTACACCCCAGCAACTACTGAGAGTGGTGGAGGCCGCTGCCCTGGGTTTTCAGGACAGAGCCTACACTGCGGCGATGTCGCTGGACGTGGAGAAAGCCTTCTCTACGACCTGGCACGCGGGTCTGCTCCTCAAATTCATCCGACTGGAGCTCCCGACACACATCATACACCTACTACACTCATACCTTAAACACAGATATTTTGTAGTTTCAGTTGCGGGACACAAATCAACACCTAGGCCAGTAAGAGGCGGAGTCCCCGAAGGCTCTGTACTTTCCCCCACGCTCTTTAGCGTCTACATGGCCGACCTACCAACAGTGCAGCAAGTCAACATAGCTCAGTATGCTGATGACGTGCTGTTATACTGTACAAATAACCACCACGCAGAGCCTTCAACCCCATTCAGAGACACCTCTGCCTCATCCAAGAGTGGTGCGAGCGTTGGCGATTGTCCATAAATCCGGAGAAAAACCACGCTATTCTCTTCACCAAGCGCCGCTTTCCCGCAAACTTCCCCACATTCACGTACCTCAGACGAAGGATACAATGGACCAACACCATCAGCTACTTGGGGGTGAAGCTTGACAAGGGCGTCACTTTTAGGGAGCACATCAGGGGGCTGTGGTGCCGGGTCAATGGGGCTGCGGCCTCACTGTACCCGATGCTGAGGTCCTCGATGACGGTTCCCCTTAAGTTGCGCCTTTTGAGGGCTCTCATAGTCCCCTTGTTAATCTACGCCTGTGAGATCTGGGGCATGGCGGCTGACTCCAGTCTGCTGTTGCTTCAGCGGGTACAGAATTGGTGTCTTCGGGCTATCTATTCTGTGCCTCGAGGCTTTCCAACGAGACTCCTGCACGAAGCCTCTGGTCTACCATACCTGGAGGACGAGATTAGGCGTCGGGCAACAAAATCAACGAAGGGTTACCATTCCATCGGAGCGCCCTCGTTAGGTCTCTTGGGGATTACGATCCCACAAACCGCCGCTTCAGGCGATACCGGCTTCCCCGCATGGCTTGCGGGCATCCCCGGTAACGAAGGAGCACCACCAACAGCTGCTACGGCTAAGCTCCTTATAATCCTTCAAGAGTTGCTTGGATTCAAAATTAAAACCTCAAAACAAACATTTTGATTAACACACACCAGCGGTGCACAATGGCTGTTGCACCATCAAGGCAACCGTCGAGGAGCAATGCTTGCCTCCTCCTGTCACTCCACAACCCCAAAACACACCCACCATCCTGCAAAAACCCACAATCCCGTCAGAACGTGGTTAAGTTCTCTCCGAGATCAGGGACACGTCTAGCACACCTCGGGCTGCCCTCAGCCTACCAATTGCACTGGACTGGACTGGAACGGCTTTACTTCCCTTCCGAAGGAAGCCATGCTAAAGATTCTTACACCCGAAAAAATCCATCCTTCTCCGCCGGGTTTGAATCCGCGACCTTGGGTATATAAAGTTAGCATGGTAACCATTACACCACGGAGGGGGATGGAGCTTAAAGTATCTGCCAATCGGTTGAGAAATAGAACTACTAAATAAAAGTAAAACTATATTATTTGTGAAAAAATCGGATGTGTTCCATTAACATGACTTTCTCTACACTTTTGCAACAAAGTATTGTTAAAAAGCTTATTCTTCTATTTATTTCATGCTAATCGGGAAAAAATTAGCAGCAACAGTCCTATTGCTCGCTTGCTTGTAAGTGGAAGCGAAATAAGGTAGTGTCATAGGTTAAAGTGATAGTCCAAAGCTGGCTGCTATGTGGCTGAAGTTCCTTTGCCTGTATCGGCAGGAGTTGACAAATTCCTGTATGAGAAATGTTCGTTTTTTAAAGGTGAAACCGTAAACAAGGAATATCTCTAAAACAACCAACTCCTCGAAAAAAAAAATGTATATATCATAAATTGTGTGCTTTAATATGCTGCACCTTTTAGTGTGGTAAGTTTTTATCCATCTCTTTTGGTTTAGCAGTTATACAACATTCCCTAAAATTCATCCAGAATAAAGTAGTCTTCAGAGGCTATTCCCATAAAATTTAAGATATACATTTTATTTGTTGGGTAAATATCTTTAATGCACGATATTTTAATCAAAATCGTTACAGCAATTTTTGAGAAAATCGAAATTTTAGAAATTTTTTCCAAGTAAAGGGTAGATTGGGGTGAGGGGTTTTTCTTAGAATCTTCGTGTCGCATCCGTGGAAGATACTGAGCTTAAATACAGTAAGAGATGGACAAATACTAACCACACAAAACATTTACAGCACATTAAAACACACAATTTATGTTATAAACATTTTTTTCGTGGAGTTGATCATTTTTTATATATCTCTTTTTTTTTTTTTTTTTTTTTTTTTTTTAGTTTCAGCTTTGAAAACTTTTCTAATACAGGAGTTTGTCAACTCGTGTCCATACAAACAAAGAAACTTCAGTCACATAGCAACCAGCTTTTGACTGTCACTTTAACCTATGGTATTCCCTAATTTCTCTTCTACTTACAAGGAAGTAAGTAATACGATTATTTCTGCTAATTTTTTGTCGATTAGCATTAAGTATAAGGAAGCATAAGCTTTTTAGCAATAATTTATTGCAGAAATGTAGAAAAAGTCATGTAAACAGAACACATCAAAGTTTTCTTTCAACTATTCACCACAGAAATGATTCAGGAAGTGTTAAATCTGGAGATTGGGACGGCCAAGTTAAATGTACAAAGCGGGGAATCAGTCGATTGGGGAATACTCGTTAGAGAAAAGCCATGTATTGAAGTGTAGTATGTGGCATAGCACCATGCTGCTAAAACCAAATGTTGTTCAACTGTCATTCCTGGAGTTCTGGCATCACAAAATGTTGCACATTTCAACATGGCGGTCGGGATTTACAGTTAGTACTTCGCCAGCACAATCTTCGGACATCTTCTCACACATTCCACACTACAACATCCTGGCTTATAAACTATGTGAGGATTTTGGTTTTATTTGTTCTCAAACTTTCTGAAGAAGAAGCTCTTTTCATTTGACTTGAACAGTTGGATAAACAGCCATGAGCTGAGTTTCAGTTAGGGAACGTGTAACAATGAAGGCTCCGTCCGTCCGTCCGTCCAAGATCTGGTAGACTCGTGGTGTAGTTTCTGTGTACCTACCCTGGTAAGCGCTTAGCCACAGGAATGGGGATTGTTTAGGTTTGATAATATTTGTGAGGTTTCGGGTGATGATGTTAAGGAGGTAGCGCTGGATGGGCCCCTCGAACGGTTGCATGTTTTCAAGAACAGCTTCCTTTTCCTCTGCAACGCTGGTGTTTGATTTGATGACATTTTTTTTGGAGAATTCTGATTGACCGTTCCCAATGTTGCGAGGAGGTAGTCCTTAGTTCAGTTATTTGCTGTTGGGTGGTAACAATGAAGGCTTCTACAGTGACAATCTTCGTCTGTATGAGCCAACAATTCATGGCGCACCAATTGCGAGCATTGTAGCCGCATCTGATTCGTGCTCATGCACACCTCAAGTTGAACAGGGGAAGCAAAATTGTTAGATACATTAAACGCCACCTGTAGTGTAAAATTGAAACAAATAAGAATAATTCGGAAAAGGACAGCTCTACAAAAAATTTTATGTGCTCCATTCATACGACTTTCTCTACATCTCTGTAACAAATTATTGTTAAAAAGATTAATCCTCTATCTACTTCATGATAATCAAGATAAACATTAGCAGAAACGATAGTCCAAACTTTTAAAAGCTAGTTGCCATGTGGTTGAAATCCGTTTCTATGCAGGGCAAGGAGTTTACAACTTTTCGGGCGCTTTAAAGCTGAAACCAATAACAAGAAATATCTCAGAAATGGTCAGTTCAACGAAAAAAAACGTATATGACTTTATTGTGTGTTTTAACGTGACCTGCAATTTTTGTGTAGTAAGTTTTTGTCTATAATCTACGGTTTACCAGTTACGCAAAATTCAGCAAAAATCATTCTGAATAAAGAGGTATTTAGAGGATATTCCCAGAAACTTCAAGATATAAATTTTCTTGGCAATATAAATATCTAATATACGGTATTTTAATCAAAATCGTTAGAGCCATTTTTGAGAAAATAAACATTTTCGAAATTTTTTCCAAGTAACGGTAGTTTGGGGTGGAGGGGTTTTCTCAAAAGATTTGAATCACATCCCTGAAAGACACTAAACTTAAAATCCAAGTTTGGTATTTTACCGAGTTTTCGTTTGTGAGTTTTCGTGTTTACAGACACACGGACCCTTTTCTGAAAATACTTTTTTGGATACAGGCCTAAAACGTCTATTTCCGGTGAAATATCGGAATCTAATTTTTGGGTGGAGTGCAATACCTTCTCTAAACACTATGTACATTGTATGTATGGGCCTCGCCGTGGGCCGAGTAGTTATAGCACTCGCCTCTCACCAAGGCGATCATTGACGACCGCATGTGAGATTTGAGGAGCAAAGCGGCGTAGGGGCGGGTTTTCTCCGGGTTATTCGGTTTCCCCGCCATCGCATTCCACTGATGCTCCATCTTCCTTCCATCGCTCCATCCAGTGTCATCGCCTGCGGTGCCACAAGTACTAAAAGTTGGCGTTAAACACTACTAAATAAATTCTGTGTTGTAACATGATCTATATTTTTGTCGTGTAAGGTTTTGCTGTCTCCTACAATTTACAAGTTATGCAAAATTCATCCAGAACAGAGTGGTTTTCAGAGGATAGTTCCAGAAACTTCAAGATATACATTTTATTTGTGATATACCGTCAGTGCAATTTTTGAGAAGAATATAGTTTTCGAAAATTATTCCATGTAAAGGGTAGCTTGGGATGGGTGATTTTCTTGAAAATATTTGTGTTGCATCCTTCAGAGATGCTGAAATTAAATTTCAAGTTTGGTATTAAACTGACTTTTCCTTTTTATTTTCTCTACACGTACTATGTACACAGTGTATAGAGAAGGAAGGTATTGCATTCCACCCAAAAATTTTATTCCAAGATTTCACCGGAAATACAAGTTTTCTGATCCCCTTTGTCCAAACAAATAATTTTAGAAAAAGTATCACGTGTGTGTCCGCGTGTCCGAGAATACGATAACTCAAAAACGAAAATTCGGTAAAATACCAACTTAGTATTTATGTAAGTAAGTGGCTCTGATGATTTTGATTGAAATAATGTAGGTATATTAAAGATATTTACATGGAAAATAAAATGTTTGTCTTGAATTTTATGGGAATAGTCTCTAAAGACCTGTTTATTCTGGATGATTTTTTCTAAATATTACGGAATTGGTAAACCTTAAGAGATAAACAAAAACTTACTACACAAAAAATGTAGATCTCGTCAAAACACACAATTTAGGATATACACGATTCTTTCATGCAGTTGAAAAGTCTTGAATATTCTTTACTATTTTTTTTAGGATATATAATACTTTAAATTTTCTCACACGGAAAGTTGTAAACTCCTGACCATGAATAGAAACGGATTTCAACCACATAGCAAATATTGACTATCACTTTAGCCTAGTGTATATCTTAATTTACTTTCTACTTATTAAGGAAGTTAATAATTAAGACACTTTCTGCTAATGATTGTCTCGATTATCATTAAGTAAATAAAAGAACAA
This sequence comes from Hymenopus coronatus, assembly GCA_030762935.1. Classification (NCBI taxonomy): domain Eukaryota; kingdom Metazoa; phylum Arthropoda; class Insecta; order Mantodea; family Hymenopodidae; genus Hymenopus; species Hymenopus coronatus. The sequence continues at coordinate 20,294,988 of CM060899.1, read as the reverse complement.
CCGGTTTAACAATAATTTGGTACAGCGATGTAGAGAGTCATGTGAATGGAACACATCAGATTTTTGAGTTATCATACTCACAAACACACCGATAATTTTTGTTTGGACTCAAGGGAGCTCAAAACATATTTTCAGTGGAATCTCGACCTCTATTGTTTGGATAGAATACATCTTCTGTACCTATATAGTTCGCGTAGAGAAAGTAAAACGTTATTTCTCATTTAGCGCTTCTCGAAACTATGGAGGATTCCAAAGCTTTTGCAAATATTAGCATTTATATTATTTCAAAATTACGACAGATGCATATAATATATTTTGTGTTTTTAGTACAACAATTATCTCATTTATCATTATAAACAAAACTGTTGACTCTGATGATAATAACAATAACGCCAACAAAAGTATCTGTTACTGAAGGTTATGTATGACTCTGTTATACCGGCATGCAAACAGTTGTGTCGTCATTTGTCATTACGAGGTCAGCTGGCATGTGACTAATGCTGCAGATAGCGCTGGTGTGCCTACCTCATGACTAAAACTGATTAACTTCTTGGTAAGTTTGATGAACCTCGACACCCAACTCCACGGTGAAAATATGAACTTGTAACTATATCTAGTACTAATGCTAACCAGACATGCATGATTAGCTTTTTACTTTCTTTACGCGTATAATGTACATAACTAATGCAGAAAGTATTGTATTCCACCCGAAAGTTCCATAATTAGGTTTAAACAAATATGATGTATTCCATTCACATGACTTTCTCTACATCTATTCAATAAATTATTGTTAAAGAGCTTTGCCTCTATTTACTTCATACTTATTACTTGTTTCCTGGTAAGTAGAAGCGAAATAAGGGAGTACCATGATAGTTAAGTGACTGAAGTTCTTTTGTTTGTATGATCAGCAGTTGACAAATTCCTGTATGAGAAATGTATGTTTTTCATAGAAAGTTTTTGTGTGTTTTATCGTGCTCTACATTTTTTGTGTGGTAAGCTTTTGTCCATCTCTTACGGTTTAGCAGTTATTCAAAATGTAATAAAATTCATCCAGAATAAACTACTCTTCAGAGGTTATTCCCAGAAAATTCAAGATATGCATTTAATTTGTCAGGTAAATATCTTTAATGGTCGTCTCCTTAGCGCGGTGGTAGCGCAGCTGCCTACCAAGCGGGAGACCTGGGTTCGATCCCCAGTACCGGCGTGGGGATTTTTCTCCCGCTGGGAGACCTGGATCGGGGTGCACTCAGCCTCGTGAGGTCCCTGGGGGGCCAATTGAGGAGCTGCTTGATGGAGAAGTAGCGGCTCCAGGTCCTGAGGACCGCATTAACCGGCCGGGAGGGGCTCGAGGCGCTGACCACGTCTCACCCTCCAATACTGCACCCCATCCATGACGTCTGTAGTGGACCGAGATGGGGGACGCAGCGGCCGGGCGGTAGGCCAAGGCTCCCCATGAGCTGTCGTGCCATGGAGTTATAAATATCTTTAATATACGATATTTTAATCAAAATCGTTAGAGCCATTTTTGAGAAAATCAATATTTTCGAAAAAAGTTCCATGTAAAGGGTAGTTGGGTTTGGGGGGATTTTTCTCAAAATCTTCGTGTCGCATCCCTGGAAGATGCTAAACTTAAATACCAAGTTTGGTATTTTACCTACTTTTCGTTTTTGAGTTATCGTGTTCACAGACACACGGACACACACACACACACGGACCTTTTTCCGAAAATGCTTTTTTCAGATAAAGGGTACCCTAAAACATATATTTCCGGTGAAATCTCGGTATCGAATTTTTTGGTGGAGTGCAATATATTCTCTATACACTATGTACATAGTGCCTATAGAGAAAGTAAAAAATCTGATGTGTATCATTCACATGACTTTCTCCATATCCCTGCAACAAATAATTCTTAAAAAGCTTATACTTCTATTTACTTTATGCTAATCAGACAAAAATAGCAGAAATAGAATAATTACTCGCTTCCTTGTAAGTAGAAGCGAAATAAGGGACAACCGTAGGTTAAAGTGATAGTCAAAAGCTGGTTGCTATGTCAATGAAGTTCCTTTGTCTATATGGATAGGAGTTGACAAGTTCCTGTATGAGAAAAGTACACGTTTTTCATAGCAGAAACTAAAAATAAGGAATGTCACAAAAACGACGAACTCCACGAAAAAATGTATATAACATAAATTCTGTGTTTTAATGTGCTCTACATTTTTTGTATAGTAAATTTTTGTCCATCTCTTATGGTTTAGCAGTTATCCAAATTTAGTAAAATTCATCCAGGATAAACTACTCTTCAGAGGCTATTCCCAGAAAATTCAAGATATACATTTTATTTGTCAGGTAAATATCTTTAAAATACGAAATTTTAATCAAAATCGTTACAGCCATTTTTGAGAAAATCAAAATTTTCGAAAAAAGTTCCATGTTAAGGGTAGTTGGGGTTGAGGGGATTTTTTTCAAAATCTTCGTGTCGCATCCCTGGAAGATACTAAACATATTTACCAAGTTTAGTATTTTACGGACTTTTCGTTTTTGAGTTATCGTGTTCACAGACACACGGACACACACACACACACACACACACACACACACACACACACACACGGACCTTTTTGTGAAAATGCTTTTTTTGGATATTGGGGACCCTAAAACATATATTTCCGGTGAAATCTCGGTATCGAATTTTTTGGTGGAGTGCAATACTTTCTCTATATACTATGTACATATTGCGTATGAGAAAGTAAAAATATGATGTATGCCATTCACATGAATTTCTCTACATCTATTCAATAAATTATTGTTAAAGAGCTTATGCCTCTATTTACTTCATACTTATTACTTGCTTCCTTGTAAGTAGAAGCGAAATAAGGGAGTACCATGATAGTTAAGTGACTGAAGTTCTTTTGTTTGTATGGACAGGAGTTGACAAATTCCTGTATGAGAAAAGTAAGTTTTTTAAAGGTGAAACCAAAAACAAGGAATATGTAAAAAACGACCAACTCCACGAAAAAAGTGTATATAATATAAATTGTGTGTTTTAACGTGATCTTCATTTTTTGTGTAGTAAGCTTTTCCATCTATTACGGTTTAGCAGTTATTCAAAATTCAGTAAATTTCATCCTGAATAAACCACTCCCAGAAAATTCAAGATATGCATTTTATTTGTGAGGTAAATATCTTTAATATACGAAATTTTAATCAAAATCGTTAGAGGCATCTTTGAGAAAATCAAAATTTTCGAAAAAAGTTCCATGTAAAGGGTAGTTGGGGTTGGGGAGATTAGTCTCAAAATCTTCGTATCGTATCCCTGGAAGATACTAAACTTAAATACCAAGTTTGGTATTTTACCTACTATTCGCTTTTGAGTTATCGTGTTCACAAGCACACGGACACACACACGGACCCTTTTCCGAAAATGCTTTTTTTTTTAAATAGGGACCCTAAAACATATATTTCCGGTGAAATCTCGGTATCGAATTTTTTGATGGGTTGCAATACCTTCTCTATACACTATGTACATTGCGTATAGAGAAAGTAAAAATGTACTTGACATCTATTTACGAAATTTTTATGCTTTAGAATAAATTAAGATTTTGTGTTTTAGTTATTAAAATAAGCAGAGTATTTTAAGGAGCTCTACATATTTTGTGTAGCATGTTTTTGTCTATCCCTAATGCTTTACTGGTTTTTAAAAATTAAAAAAAATATATATAACTTGGAGGCTATTTCCAGAAAATTGAAGATACACATTTTAATTGTCATGTAAATATGTTGTATACAATAGATTTTAATTAAAATCATGACAGCCATTTTTGAGAAAATCAAAAATTTCTAAATGTTTTCCATGTAAAGGATGGGGGGATTTTATTGAAAATATTTGTGTCGTATCCTCGGGAGATACTGAACTTAAATATGAATTTTGGTATCTACTTATGGTGCTTTTCGTTTCTGAGTTATGCTGCCCACAGATACACGTGCACACACACACATACACACACGAACCTTTTATAAAAATCCTTTTTTGGATTCAGTGGTTCCCAAAAATACAGTCGTTTTTTAGACATTCCTTATTTTTGGTTTCTGCTATAAAAACTTTTCTCATACAGGAATTTGTCAACTGCTGTCCATACAAACAAAGGAACTTCAGTGACAAGTAAGCAGCTTTTGATTATCATTTTAACCTATGGTACTCCCTTATTAACTTCTACTTACAAGGAAGCAAGTAATAAGACTATTTCTACTAATTTTTTACTGATTAGCATGAAGTAAATAGAAGTATAGGCTTTTTAAGAATAATTTGTTGCAGAGATGTAGAGAAAGTCATGTGAATGGTACACATAGATTTTTAATTCCTGGAGTTGACCGTTTTCGAGATATTCCTTGTTATTGGTTTCAGTTTTAATATACTTTACTTATAAGGGAACTTGTCAACTCCTGGCCACACAAAGAAACAGATTTAAATTCCATAGCAACCACATTTTAAAACATTGACTTTTGTTTTAGCCTAGCGTATTCACTCGTTTCCCTTCTACTTGATATAATAAGACCGTTTCTGCTATGCTTATCTCGATTAGCATGAAGTAGGTAGAAGAAAAAGCTTATTAACAGTAATTTATCACAGAATTGAAGAGAAAGTAATGAGCATAGAACACATCAAATTTTTTCTAACGTTAACCAATTAGGAAATATTCCGAGTTATTGGTTTGAGTTTTACCCTAATTTTTCCAAACGGAAGCATCTTTATTTTCGTCTGTCCTTTGCTTACACCTAGCAAGCAAAGATAACCAAATAACAACAGGCCTTTATAACAAATGACTATCGCTTTAACTGTGCATTCCCTTATTTCCTTCCTGCTTACAAAGAAGCAAGTAATAGGCCCAATCTGGTAATGCTTAACTTGATTAGCATGATGTAAATAAAAGGATATTTTGTTGTAAGAAAATGCCGCCAAATTCTTTAAGTTTAAAGATCATAACTATTAATACTCTAGCATTAAACGTTTACAATAAAAATAATAGGGTATCTAATCCTAGTTTATACTTTTAATTTCATAACAATCATACCATGACATTTATATAAATACCTCTAAATAATAAAAAAAATCACCTCTAATTATTCTAATTATTGTTAGAGAAAGTATGTGAATTAAACATATTAGATTTATTGATTCAGTGGACTCCAAAGCATGTACTTCCCGTAAAATCCCGGTCGATTTTTTGTGTGGAATACAAACCTTTTTTTTTTTTTTTTTGGTAGTGTTTAACGCCAGCTTTTACTACTTGTCACACCGCAGGCGACGGCACTGGTGATACATCAAATAAACACAGGGGAAACCGGAGAAAACTCGCCCCTGCGCCGCTTTGTCCACCACAAACCTCACATACGGTCGCTTGGGGTCGAACCAAGGCCGTCTAGGTGAGAGGCGAGTGGTCTAACCACTCGGCCACGGCGAGGCCCAAACCTTCTCTTTCTACTATATATAGGCTGCTCGTTCCTTCTAATCGAATGACCTTTAGCGAAGATACAGTGAGCTAGCCTACCCTTGATAAACAGGTCAGCAAATAGTTTATGTTACAGGCTGCTCGTTCCTTCTAGACGAATGACCTTTAGTGAAGATACAGTGAGCTAGCCTACCCTTGATAAACAGGTCAGAAAATAGTTTATGTTACAGGCTGCTCGTTCCTTCTAGACGAATGTACTTTAGCGAAGATACAGTGAGCTAGCCTACCCTTGATAAACAGGTCAGCAAATGGTTTATGTTACAGGCTGCTCGTTCCTTCTAGACGAATGATCTTTAGTGAAGATACAGTGAGCTAGTCTACCCTTGATAAACAGGTCAGCAAATAGTTTATGTTACAGGCTGCTCGTTCCTTCTAGACGAATGTCCTTTAGTGAAGATACAGTAAGCTAGCCTGTCCTTGATAAACAGGTCAGCAAATAGTTTGTGTTAGAATAACAACCAGCTCTGCTTCCTTATGATTACTTTTCGAAAATACACAGCGTACAGTTGACTGTGCGTTAAGGGTTAATGCCATTGCCAACTTTTTTAACGAGAGATGCTTAGGTATTAATGAAAATAACAGTAATTCAGAAGAAGACGAAGAGAAATGTATGGAACAGAAGAAATACAAGAAAGTTGTGTAAAGTGTAGTGTAAGCAGTAACCGAGATTGAGAATGTGACTGACATTACTGTAGCGCAGAAACATAAGAATAACGTACACATCTGACTGCCGTTTTTGTTTGTGTGTATCAATGTTCCAGTAAAGGTAAGTAAGTGACTCTATCTAATCTCTCATTTAAAAACGTCATTCGTCAAGAACTGGCGTGCGACCTGTACACATACATGTACATGCCTACTAGAGAAAATAATACGTTTTCGTAAGAAGGGCTTGTAGAAGCTATATAAACATAGCCATTTGAATGCAACCCATTGGATTTTTGTTTGTATTTCTTGTGTGAGCGCGGTATAAAGAAGAAATAAATGGGGCGAGTTTGGGCGGCAGGAAGTAAGCACATGTAGTAAATTATAGCTGTGTATGTTGGTACAGCTCATCAGTCACGTTTATACTTTGCGTCCGATATACACAAGCTGAACTTTCCATCCACAACAAACAGAAACACACAAACAGAAACACACATTTACAGCGCCGCCTTTGACAGAAACTACAACATCGCATCAGGGAGAAAACAAAAGCAAGTTGATATATCTTCACTGATAGAGCAAAAACAAAAAAAAAAAAAAAAAAAAAAAAAAAAAAAAAAAAAAAAAAAAAAGACTGATGTGTTCCATTCACATGACTTTCTCTACATCTCTGTAACAAGTCATTGTTAATAAGCTTATTCTTCTATCTACTTCATGCTAATCGTGATAAATATTATCATAAATGGTCTTACTACTTATATCCTTATAAGTAGAAGGGAAATAAGGGAATTCACTAGGCTAAACCGACAGTCAAATGTTTTAGAATGGGGTTGCTATGGGATTGAATATAAAATATTTGCATGACCAAGAGTTGACAAATTCCCATATGAAAAAATCTGATGTGTTCCATTCACATGTCTTGCGATACCTCCCTGTAACAAATTATTGTTAATAAGCTTATTCTTTTATTTATTTCATGCTAATCGAGAAAAATTAGCAGACAGTCTTATTTCTTGCTTTATTGTAAGTAGAAGGGAAATAAGGGAGCACTATAGACTAAACTGATAATCAAAAGCTGGTTGCTATGTGATTGAAGTTCCTTTGCTTGTATGGACAGAAGTTGACAAATTCCTGTATGAGAAAAGTATAAGTTTTCCATAGGAATATGTCAAAAACGATCAACTCCACGAAAAAAATTGTGTGTTTTACTGTGCTCTAAATTTTTTGTGCGTTAAGTTTTTGCCCATCTCGTACAGTTTAGCAGTTCCGTAAAATTCATCCAGAATAAAGTAGTCTTCAGAGGCTATTCCCAGAAAATTCAAGATATAATTTTATATGTCGCGTAAATATCTTTAATATTTGACATTTGAATCAAAATCGTTAGAGCCATTTTGAGAAAATCAACATTTTCGAAAAAGGTTCCATATAAAGGGTAGTTGGGGTGGGGGGATTTTCTTGAAAATCTTCGTGTCGCATCCTTGGAAGATACGAAACTTAAATACTAAGTTTGGTATTCAACGATCTTTTCGTTTTTGAGCTATGCTGTTCACAGACACACTCACGGACCTTTTTCTGAAAATGCTTTTTATGGATTCAGGGGGACCCAAAACATGTATTTCTGGTGAAATCTCGGTATCGAATTTTTTGATGATTTACAATATCTTCTCTATACACTTTGTACATATTACGTGTAAAGAAAATAAAAAAAAAAAAACTAATGTATTCCATTCACATGACTTTCTCTCCATCTCTGTAACAAGTCATTGTTAATAAGCTTATTCTTCTATCTACTTCATGCTAATCGTGATAAATATTATCATAAATGGTCTTATTACTTAGTTCCTTTATAAGTAGGAGGGAAATAAGGGAATACATTGGGCTAAACCGACAGTCAAATGTTTTAAGTGGGGTTGTTGTGGGATTGAAATTCGAATATTTGCATGACCAGGAGTCTACAAATTCCCGCATGAAAAAATTATAAGTATTTTAAAACTAAAACCAATAGCAAAAAAAAAAAAAAAAAATCGTAAAAGTGGTCAACTGCAAGAAAAGAAGGTATATAACATAAATTGTGTCTTTTATTGAGATATATGTCTTTTGTCTAATTCTTACGGTTTAGCTGTTTTACAAAATTCAATATAAACCATCCAGAATAATGAGGTCTTTAGAGGCTATTCCCAGAAAATTCTAGATATACATTTTATTTGACATATAAATATTTTGAACATAAGAGATTTTAATCAAAATCGTTTTGCCGTCTTTAAGAAAATCAAAATGTTCGAAAAAGGTTCCATATAAAGGGTAGTTGGGGTGAGGGGATTTTCATTTAAATCTTCGTGTCGCATCCTTGGAAGATACCAAACTTAAATACCAAGTATATTTCAGGTGAAATCTCAGCATCGAATTGTTTATTAAATTACAATACATTTACATAGCAAGTGTAGAGAAAGTAAAAATATAAATGTCATAAATTCTGTGTTTTAACTAGATCCATTTTTTGTTTATTTTTTTTTTTTTTTTTGTTTTGTTTTGCAGTAACTTTATATCTCTTTCGTTTTACGCAAACTTCGTCTAAATGAACAGCTCTTCATAGATGATTCCTAGAAGTTTCAGGATTTTCACATGTTTTATTTGTCATGTAATTATCTTTAATATACAGTATTTTAATCAACATCATTTCAACCATTTTTATAAAATCGAAAACCTGAAAAATCTTGCATATAAGAGTAGTTTGGGAGGAGCGGATTTCTGATAAGCTTCGTCCGCATCCTGGGAATTAACTAAACTTAAATAGCAAGTTTGTTATTTAACTGGCTTTTCGTTTTTGAGATATGCTGTCCACAGACACATAGACTCACGCATATACATTGACCTTTTTTCTAAAATACTTTTTAAGTAGAGAAAGTAATAAGAACTAATTATTAAATCAAGGTATTTCGAAAGTGCTAGGGAACAATCTTTGGCATGTTCATTTTAACCACAAATTAAATCAACACTACGATATTATCGATAAAACATAACCTCACTTTTTTAACTATAGTCGCATATAATTCTGAAACAGACAACCTAATGATATATCTTTATATATATTTATTTTAAAATACATAATTAAATTTGAGAATTATGTGTAGAGCTCGATTCGGGGTCAAGAAATTGTCGTTTTGAGTTTCGGTGCACACAGAGTATAGCTACGACGTGATGGAGTAACGTGGTTTCTACAACCCGTTTCGAAACGTGGTGCACTATCTAGAATTGCTCACTGCTTGGCCTGGTACAGTTTCTGCTAGTAGATAAACCAGTGAACACTGAAACATAGCGCAGATTGAAATATGTCGAAAATACGAAAGGGTAGGCTGTAGACCCTGAACAAACTTGTGAATAATTCAAACATATTTTGAGTGAAAGGAGGAGAGCATTTTCTTTCGATACAACAAAGATGTATCTTGTAATTCACTGCAATTAGTTGGGTTGATTTATATTCATTGTGTTTTAAAAGGTCTGCAAGTTTTATACCTCTTTTAGCAAAAAATTATTTACTGAACATTTGAAATAGGCGTCTTATTGTGTTACTTTATGTATAAGAACGATCCATATAATGTCAATAATGGAATGAGCTAGCTTTGGAAGAGATTATATCTCAACGTGTGCATGTTTACGCTATAAATCCCTCCATATTACCCTCTATTTATAGATGGAGCAATACATCAAAACAGGTACAAAACTCATTAGAGAGGGGCTCGCGTGGATTAGACTAGGAACATGGAGGAGCACAAACATTGCTGACGAGAATGGTATGAGAATCTGCTCCATTTGCGAGGAGGAAGAGTCGTGGACCCACAACTTGGCAAGATATAGGGGTTCGGAAGAATGGCGGGAAATATATTTACTGCGACTCTTTACCACCGCGGATGTAGAGCTAGAAGCATGTTGGACGCTACTGGCAGGCACGCAAGACGTAGATGGGCTAGGTAAATTTATACCTAAGGTAATGCAGCTGAGATATGAGAAAGCTGACAATAGAGAAGAACAACTAAACCAAAGTGACTACAATGTTTTACATACACATATTTTATGTCATACTTATGACATTGTTGTGTTATAGTTTTATATATTGTGTATATATTTCTTTTAAGTGCATTTATCTATTATAAGAGGGTACATTTATGCTTTTGAATAAGGTGTACTCTGTGCAGTAAATTTAAATTGATGTAAGTATTTGAATATCTTTGTCTTTTTATTTTCGTGTTTACTCCTTTAATTATTTGTTGTTGTTTTAATATTGCCTTTTTAGTGTGTATTACAAAAGCACGTACGGTCGTGGACCCGTGCGATTGTTGAAGTTCAATGTATAATATTGTTATGTCAATAAATACACTTATTCATTCATTCATACCTGACTACTCTGATGTTCGTAGGGACCCAAAAACGAGCTTTAGCAATATAATAGTCTGAGTGTAATAGTTTTGGGTGGAATACAATACCTTCTCTGCACACTATGCACATAGTTCGTGTAGAGAAAGTAAAAATAGTACTTTACTTCTAATGGACAGAGGAATTCTATTTTTCATCTCTCAACAGCAAAGATATTGTAACTAAGAAATGTTTCCGGGCTGTTTTGCCGTGTTCTGCTGGTGTTAGAAGCCCCAGACGTTTCGTCCACAATTACGGTGGACATCTTCAGTGGCGCGGTCGAAGTTTTCTTGGAGAAGGTTTCGCAGCGAAGTTTTCTCCAAGAAAACTTCGACCGCGCCACTGAAGATGTCCACCATAGTTGTGGACGAAACGTCTGGGACTTCTAACACCAGCAGAACACGGCAAAACAGCCCGGAAACATTTCTTAGTTACACTGACTCCGGCCGTGAAAGCCTACGTTCTCTCAGCAAAGATATTGTTGAATACTTCTCGAAAAATTTAGCCCGTTATCTTTAATAGTTGCTGAGATAATAGGTCAAACTTTAACGTGGGCAAGATAGAGTATTTCGAATCTCCTTAATTATTACTAGAGGATAGCTGCATAAAATTAATGTCATTTAATATTGTAAAATAACGTGCATTGAAGTCTTTGTTAAATTACTCGAGGGCTGCAACAAATAAACGCTGTTTACTTTAGTAACTTATCAATGTACCACTTCAGGTATTTTGCGAAACTATCGTTTTTTACTTTCTCTAAACGTACTCTGTGCATAGTGTGTAAAGAAGACGTTCTACCCAAAAAATCGACACCGAGATTTCACCAGAAATACACATTTTAGGGTATTCAAAAAAGAGTTTTTAGAGAAAGGTCCATGTATGTCAGTGTGTACGCGCGTCTGTGAACATGTAACTAAAATATAAAAAGTTGTTAAAATACCAAACCTGGTATTTAAGATTACTGTCTTCCAAGGAGCGATACAAGGCTAAACTACCAAACTACACTTTACCCGGAAAAAAATAGAAAATGTAGATTTTTTTAAAAAATGGCTGTAGAGATTTTGATTAAAATACCGTGGGTTAAAGATATATACATGATAAATAAAACGTATATCTTGAATTTTCGGGGAATAGCCTCTGAAAACCTCTTTATTCTGGATAAATTTTGCTGAATTTAGCGTAACTGGTAAATACTACACAAAAATGTAGGTTTACTGTCTTCCAAGGAGCGATACAAGGCTAAACTACCAAACTACACTTTACCCGGAAAAAAATAGAAAATGTAGATTTTTTTAAAAAATGGCTGTAGAGATTTTGATTAAAATACCGTGGGTTAAAGGTATATACATGATAAATAAAACGTATATCTTGAATTTTCGGGGAATAGCCTCTGAAAACCTCTTTATTCTGGATAAATTTTGCTGAATTTAGCGTAACTGGTAAATACTACACAAAAATGTAGGTCTGTTAAAACACACAATTTATGCCATATACCTAATGGAATTATCTATTTTTGAGATATTCCTTGTTATTGGTTTCAGTTATAAAATGCTTAAGCTTTTCACATACGGGAATATGTCATCTCCTGGCAATGCAAAGAAACAGATTTCAACCACAAGGCAACTGCATGTTTAAAAGATTTGTCTAATGATTTCCCTTATTTCCACTCTACCTATAAAGAACTAAGTAATAAGACCATTTCTGCTAATGTTTATCTTGATTAGCATTAAGTATATAGAAGAATAACTTAATGAACATACCTTTTTACCGAGATGCAGAGAAAGTCATGTGAGTGGAACACATCATATTTTTTAATTATTTCGTTTAGATCAGTAGGTCCAACTGACGCGAATTTCTTCGTGCGTTAAAATAGATGCAGAACTCAAAGGGACTACTTAAAGTTAATAAAACCGGGCAGTGGAGAATTTACAGTGACTTTCAAATGGGATAAGGTTTGTCCTTGAGCGCCACCAAGCCTGCTGTGTTGCATTCCTGCTAAACGGGGGAGTAACGCGCTAAGTGATTCCTCTCTCATAAATACTACTTGCCCTAAGGCTAAATATTAAAATTTTGCAAAAAAGTAATATACGAGGCAGAGATTTTTAGCTGAAATAGTTTTCATAATACACATGAATAAACATTACGTCGCCAGGCAGATTTGCATGCTCAATGTGCGAGTGAGAGCGAAATATGAAAAGAGCAACCTGGCAGCGCAGAGCACAATAACACATCTCATTCGCTGCAGAGTAGAACTCTTCCCATTTGAAAAACATTATAGAGAAAGCCACCTTCATTTACCGCTATCAATGAGTGCGATAAGCAAGGTTGGTGATCAAGAAATAGTTGAAATTACCCCATTGAGTTCTGCAACTCTTCTATGCAGCTTCTGTGGTCATATCGTCGGACTTTACTTGAGAAACAATCGCTGAACTTCAAGGATTCTTGACGATGTTCTTTTATGTGTTGTACAATTAATCGGACACATTCGCGCCAACATTCATATTTCCAAACTTTTTGGGGGCAAGGAAAATTCTGGAAAAAGAAAACTTCCCCAATCCAGCCAGGACTCGGTACCTCTGTATCAGAAGTCAAAATGCTGAACACTCGACCGCAGAGACAGTGAACATTTTTAGTTTGTTTACACGTATTATGTATATAGTGTTTAGAGAAAGGTACATTTGCCGAGATTTTGAGACCTCCTGAATCCAAAAAAAGCATGTTTAGAAAAATGTCCGTGGTGTGTGTGTTTGTGTGTGTGTGTGTGTGTGTGTGTGTCTGTAGATTTCATAGGTCAAAAATGAAAAGATCCTTTAATACGAAACTTGGTTTTTAAGTTTGGTATCTTTCAAAGATACGACACGAATATTTTCAAGAAATCCCCCCCCAAACTACCCTAAATATGGGAGATTTTTCGAACATTTTTATTTTATGAAAAATGGCTGTAACGATTATGATTAAAATATCTTATGTTTAAAATATATATTTGTCTCAAAGGGAATTTATATCTTGGATTTTTAGTAAATAGCCTCTGAAGACCACTTCATTCTGGATGACTTTCGTATAAAACACACAATATATACCTTTTTTGTAGAGTTAATCGTTTTCGGGATATTCCGAATAACTAGTTTCAATTTTAGCCATTTAAACGTTTCTCAAACGTGACCACACCTTTCTTCCCGTTTCTGTCTGTATATACGTGTGTGTGTGTGTACGTGTGTGTACGTGTGTGTGTACGTGTGTGTACGTGTGAGTGTGTACGTGTGAGTGTGTACGTGTGTGTGTAACAATGTGTGTAACAATGTGTGTACGTGTGTGTACGTGTGTGTGTACGTGAGTGTAAGTGTGTGTACGTGTGTGTATGTGTGTACGTGTGTGTGTAAGGTTTGTTGTGGTACGTGTGTGTGTGTGTGTACGTGCGTGTCTACGTGTGTGTACGTGTGTGTGTACGTGTGTGTACGTGTAAGTGTTTACGTGTGTGTGTACGTGTGTGTGTACGTGTGTTGTTGTACGTGTGTGTGTACATGTGTGTATGTGTGTGTACGTGTGTGTCTACGTGTATGTACATGTGTGTGTACGTGTGTGTGTACGTTTGTGTGTACGTGTGTGTACATGTGTGTGTACGTGTGTGTACGTGTGTGTACGTGTGTGTACGTGTGTGTACGTGTGTGTGTACGTGTGTGTACGTGTGTGTGTACCAGTGTGTGTATGTGTGTGTACGTGTGTGTACGTGTGTGTACGTGTGTGTGCGTGTGTGTACGTGTGTGTACGTGTGTGTACATGTGTGTACGTGTGTGTACATGTGTGTGTACGTGTGTGTACGTGTGTGTGTACCAGTGTGTGTATGTGTGTGTACGTGTGTGTGTACGTGTGTGTACGTGTGTGTGCGTGTGTGTACGTGTGTGTACATGTGTGTGTACGTGTGTGTACGTGTGTGTGTACCAGTGTGTGTATGTGTGTGTACGTGTGTGTGTACGTGTGTGTACGTGTGTGTGCGTGTGTGTACGTGTGTGTACCAGCGTGTGTACGTGTGTGTACGTGTGTGTACGTCTGTGTGCGTGTGTGTACGTGTGTGTACGTGTGTGTACGTGTGTGTGTACGTGTGTGTACGTGTGTGTGCGTGTGTGTACGTGTGTGTACGTGTGTGTACGTGTGTGTGCGTGTGTGTACGTGTGTGTACGTGTGTGAGTACGTGTGTGTGTTCATGTGTGTGTACGTGTGTGTATAGGTGTGTGTACGTGTGTGTGTACGTGTGTGTACGTGTGTGTGTACGTGTGTACGTGTGTGTATGTGTGTGTACGTGTATGTACGTGTGTGTGTACGTGTATGTACGTGTGCGTGTACGTGTATGTACGTGTGTGTGTACGTGTGTGTACGTGTGAGCGTGTACGTGTGTACGTGTGTGTATGTGTGTGTACGTGTGTGTACGTGTGTATGTACGTGTGAGTGTACGTGTTTGTGTACGTGTGTGTGTACGTGTGTGTACTTGTGTGTGTGTACTTGTGTGTAGGTGTGTGTACGTGTGTGTACGTGTGTGTAAACGTGTTTGTACGTGTGTGTATGTGTGTGTACGTGTGTGTACGTGAGTGTGTGTATGTGTGCGTACGTGTGTGTGCACGTGTGTGTACGTGTGTGTACGAGTGTGTGTACGTTTGTTGTGGTACGTGTGTGTGTATGTGTGTGTACGTGTATGTGTACGTGTGTTGTACGTGTGTGTGTACATGTGTGTACGTGTGTGTGTACGGGTGTTGTTGTACGTGTGTGTGTACATGTGTGTACGTGTGTGTGTACGTGTGTGTAAACTTGTGTGTACGTGTGTGTATGTGTGTGTGTACGGGTGTGTGTACGTGAATGTGTGTATGTGTGTGTACGTGTGTGTGTGTACGTGTGTGTGTGTACGTGTGTGTGTACGTGTATGTCAACGTGTGTGTGTACGTGTATGTGTACGTTTGATGTGGTACGTGTGTGTGTACGTGTGTGTACGTGTGTGTGTACGTGTGTGTAAACGTGTTTGTACGTGTGTGTATGTGTGTGTACGTGTGTGTATGTGTGTGTACGTGTGTGTATGTGTGCGTACGTGTGTGTGCACGTGTGTGTACGTGTGTGTACGAGTGTGTGTACGTTTGTTGTGGTACGTGTGTGTATGTGTATGTACGTGTGTGTGTGTACGTGTATGTGTACGTGTGTTGTACGTGTGTGTGTACATGTGTGTACGTGTGTGTGTACGTGTGTGTGTACATGTATGTGTACGTGTGTGTAAACTTGTGTGTACATGTGTGTGTACGTGAGTGTGGGTACGTGTGTGTATACGTTTGTGTGTTTACGTGTGTGTACGTGTGTGTTTACGTGTGTGTACGTTTGTGTGTACTTGTGTGTGTACGTGTGTGTAATGGTGTGTACGTGTGTGTAATGGTGTGTACGTGTGTGTACCTGAGTGTGTGTACGTGTGTGTGTGTCCACGTGTACGTTGTGTGTGTACGTGTGTGTACTTGTACGTGTGTATGTACGTGTGTGTGTGTACGTGTGCCTGTACATGTGTGTATGTACGTGTGTGTACGTGTGTACGTGTGTACGTGTGTGTTTACGTGTGTGTGTGTACGTGTGTGTGTGTTTGTTTGTGTGTGTGTACGTGTGTGTGTACGCCGGTGTGCAGCATGGTTCAAAAACGTAAAGACCTTTAAATACCAGACCTGGTATTTAAGTTTGGTATCTTCCGAAGATACGATAAGAAGATTTTCGAGAAAATCCCCGTCGCCCAAACTATCGTTTACACGGGACATTTTTCGAAAATTTTGATTTCCTCGGAAATGGCTTTAGCGATTTTGATTAAAAATCCTATTTTTAAAACATTTTTATGACAAACAAAATGTATATCTTGGATTTTCTGGGAATAGCTTCTGAGGACCTCTTCATTCTGGATGGATTTTGTATAACTGGTAAACCGTAACCGATATATAAAAACATACTACACAAAAAATACAGATCTTATTAAGACACCTATTTATGCTATGGTACACATTTTTTTTTTTTTTTTTTTTTGTAGAGTTAACCGTTTTCGAGATCTTTCGGATTATTAGTTTCGATTTTAGCCACTTAAATGTTTTCAAACGGGAAGACATCTTTCTTGTCGTTTCTCGTTTGTTTACTCCTTGCAATCATAGACATTGGAATTTCAATTGTTTCACGTAGCGACCGTCTTTTAAAAGATGATACTATCGCTTTAGCCTGAACTATTTCTTATTTGCTTTTTACTTACAAGCAGCTAGTACTAAGACTAAACCTGCTATGTATATCTTGATTAGAATGATGTATGTAGCAGATTAATCTTTTAAATAAAGGGTTTGAGGACATCATGTGAATGTAACACATTAGATTTTTTCTCTTCCACTTACCAAGGGACTAAGTAATAAGAAAAATTTCTGCTAGTATGATGTGGCTAAAAAAAAATACCCAAGCTTTTTAACAATAATTTGTTATATGCGGTTCCCTGGGATGGAACCCGAGCCGCCTGGGTAAGATACGCGTGGTCTAATTACTCGGTCACGGAGCAGTCTTAATCGGATTTGAATTTATATTTCGTGAGTTTACAGCTTTGTAACAAGGTATCAGGGGATCGAGTTGCCGCCCACAGATGGCACTGTAGGACGAAATTACAACTTGTGGACGCTAAATGATGGAATTTTCCCCAGAAATATTCTTCTTTCAAGGTATAGGGTTCCTTTCGTGCGAATAAACATTATACGGGACCACTGTCTTTACTTTCCTTCCGAACGAAGGTATCTCAGGATTTTTGAGTTCGGAAATCTTGGATTTTAGAGGCTAGCATGGTAAGCACTACACCGCAGTAGGCGACCAATTATTTGCTAATCGTGTAACATCCGGTAAAGTACAGTGGCAGACCGGGCGTATAGATAGCGGTTGTAATTTCAAACAACAAAAATGGTAAAAAACATCAACCTTAGAAACCCTAAGTTTGAGATTTTACATTGTTCATCATTTGTTTGGCAGCTGTCATTGGTGAATGCTCTCAGCGAATTTATAAACATGAATAAAACTGGTCATCTTTCATTTGAAAGGTCTTAGTCCAACTAATATTAAAGCTGAGCTAGATTCTACTTTTGGGGAGTCTGCTCCTTCGTTTACAACAGTGAAATGTTGGGTGGCAGAGTTTAAGCGTGGCCGTATGAGCTGCCAAGACGAACATTGCAGTGGTCGACCAAATGAACTTATCAGTCCAGAAATTGTAAAGAAAATCTACAAAATGGTATTGGTATTGGTCAATTGAAAGTACGCGAGCTAGCAGACATTGCAGGTATTTCAATAAGGCCAGGACTGAAATTTTTGGTATGAGAAAGTTGTGTGCCGCATTTGCTCACAATAGAACAAAAACAGCTTCGTGAGGATGTTTCAGTCGAGTGTTTGGCAATGTTTCGCTGCAACAAAGCTGAGTTTTTGCGCCGAATCGTAATAATGGATGAAATCTGGGTCCATCACTTCTGAGACGAAGGAACTATCAAAACAGTGGATTGGAAGGGGAGAATCGGCTCCAAAGTAGTCGAAGAAGTTCCTTCTGCAGGCAAGGTTATGGCGTCAGTTTTCTGGGACGCACGCGGGATAATTATCTCAAAAAAAACGAAAAGTAATCAATGGCGAATATTATGCGAACTTGTTACAGCGTTTGAGTGATGATATCCTGCAAAAACGGCCGCATTTAGCCAAAAAGATGGTTTTGTTTCATCAAGACAATGCACCAGTACACACGTCCATTATCGCCATAGCCAAAATCAATGAGTTAAAGTTCAAATTGCTTCCTCATGCACTCTATTTGCCAGATTTAGCCCCCTCTGATTATTTTCAGTTTCCAAACTTGAAGAAATGACTTGGTTGCAGAAGATTTGCCAACAATGAAGAGGTGGAGCCTGCAGACCTCGATAGTTCTCACTATAAACAGGGTCTCGAAGCTATTGAACATCGCTGGGTAAGGTGTACCGAGCTGATAAGAGGCTATGTAGAGAAATAAAGATGTTTTCCCCCAAATTTTTGTGCTTCCTTTGTTAGGTCGGGTATTTCTGGGTATTTGGTGCACCTAAGATAATTTTAGTGGACATATTTTGCATATTTGTCAGGGCGCAGGACCGAAGCCTCTCGCGAAACCGGTGTAATTAGCCAGCAGGAGGGGTGGAATGGGTATGCCTAATTTTTTCCTTGATTTCTTTCAGTGTACGACAAATTAGTTCAAGTTAACATGTTTTCCGACGAGACTTAAATTACGGTGAGTAGGGCAGGAAGGAAAAGTCTACTTCGGAACAGTTACACTTTCGGATTCCAGAAGCGTTTAAAAAGAGGGGTAGCGCAAAAGGTTTATTAAAATCTTTTCCATTGAAGAAATAGATGTCCTGGATATTCAAGAGGACCATAACCACGCGGCACCACCTAGTGACAAAATTCAGAGACAGAAAGTACTTTGTGATCTGAAGAGAAAAGCTACATGATACATGTGAAGGACCATCAAAACTAATATACCAGCACTGAAGAGAGTAAACACGCAAAAATGTAACATTTCCACTAGAAGTATGTAATACTTCATCGAATATTGTAAACACCAAACTGGAAGTGATTTGACCAGGAGGCTACCTGCTTTAGGGAGGATTGGGGGCTATGTAATTAGGGACCTTTGAGTACTTATTCCTCACCACAAATCTTCCAAGGGCGCAATAAGGGCTCCGGTCATGTTTGCGTTCTAGCTCTCACTCTCTCCTGGCTATGGCCTCTGGCCTGCCATAACACCCGCTTCTTGAATCCGCAGGTGCAACAAGCGGTACTGCTGCATTCCTACACCCGAATTCTCTCCGGTGGAGTGGTTTTTTTAGTGGGTATTGCAATTTTATGGCAACCCCCACACTTGGCAGAGTTAGCCCCTCTGTCGCCTGTAGATGGGGGGTTTTCCACTCCACTCGGGGAAAAAAAAAAAAAGGTCCGGGAGGCTTCGGTACCGCACTCATTTGTCAGGCTAATATGGACAACAACTTTTAAGACCTATGTTCTTATCTCTAACACAGGCCACATTAGAAGAATACTTCACTAGTAACAACAAACACGCTTAAAGACATTAGCTAATGCAGTCTATCGCGTATAACATGTTTGTAGCACACAAATTGTAGTACTTTGCAATCAATGAATCTTGTTGCTACAGGAAGCTTGGACTGTTGTGGCTAATGGGAACAGCTTAGGTGTAAATCTTGCAATAGCCATGAATTATCACTCTTAGCCATGCGGTGAGGAGGTGTGACCTCGAACCACTATTTAATTATCAACAATACTCCAACTGTTGTCGCCGTCCACACGTGGTTCGGTTGCAGCTCTCGCAATTATTTTGAACCTGTCATGACACAAAATAAGCAATTTTAACGTTTTCAACCATGTACTAAGTACATGCACTAAGTGCATAGTGTGTAGATATGGTATTGCATTCCACTCAAAAATCAATACCGAGATTTCACCGGAAATACATGTTTTGGGTCCTCCTGAATCCAAAAAAAGCATTTTTACAAAAAGGTCCGTGTGTGTCTGTGGACAGCATAGCTCAAAAGCGAAAAGACCATTAAATACCAAATTTGGTATTTAAGTTTGGTATCTTCCAGGGATGCGACACGAACATTTTCAAGATAAACCCCCCACCCCCAACTACCCTTTACATGGAACTTTTTTTCGAAAAGTTTGATTCTCTCAAAAATGGATCTAACGATTTTGATTAAAATTTCAAATAAATTGTATATCTTGAGTTTTCTGGGAACAGCCTCTGGATGAATTATAAGAATTTTGCATAACTGTTAAACCGTAAGAGATGGGCAAAAACTTAACATACAGAAAATGTAGAGGACATTAAAACACACAATTTATGTTATATACAATTTTCCCTTGGAGTTGATCGTTTTTGAGATATTCCTTGTTTTTGGTTTCAGCTTTGGAAAACATCCTTTTCTCCTCATACAGGAATTTGTCAACTTCTGTCCATACAAACAACATAGTTACATAGCAAGCAACTTTTGATTAGCCTGTGGTAGTCCCTTATTTCATTTCTACTTACAAAGAAGCAAGTAATAAGACTATTTCTGCTAATGTTTTCCGATTAGCTTATAGTAAATAGAAGTATAAGTTTTTTAAGAATAATTTGTTACGGGGATATAGAGAAACTCATGTGAATGGTACACATCAGATTTTTACAAAATGGTTCGTGTGTGTGTCTGTGTGTCTGTGGACAGCATAGCTCAAAAGCGAAAAGACCATTAAATACCAAATTTGGTATTTAAGTTTGGTATCTTCCAGGGATACGACACGAAGATTTTCAAGATAAACCCCCCACCCCAACTACCCTTTACATGGAACTTTTTTTGAAAATTTTGATTCTCTCAAAAATGGCTCTAACGATTTTGATTAAAATGTCAAATATTAAAGATATTTACCTGACAAATGAAATGTATATCTTGAATTTTCTGGGCATAGCCTCTGAAGACTACTTTATTCTGCATACATTTTAAGAATTTTACGTAACTGCTAAACCGTAAGAGATGGACAAAAACTTAACATACAGAAAATGTAGAGTACATTAAAACACACAATTTATGTTATATACATTTTTTTGTGGAGTTGATTATTTTTGAGATATTCCTTATTTTTGGTTTCAGCTTTGGAAAACTTATACTATTCTCATACAGTAATTTGTCAACTTCTGTCCATACAAACAAAGCAACTTCAGTTACATAGCAAGCAACTTTCGATTATTAGTTTAGCCTAAAGTTCTCCCTTATTTCCCTTCTACGTACAAACAAGCAAGTAATAACACTATTTTTGCTATTTTTTCTCGATTAAAATGAAGTGTATATAAGCATAACCTTTTTAACAATAGTTTGTTGCAGAGAAGTAGAGAAAGCCATGTGAATGGAATACATAAGGTTTTCTTGGCTAGATTAACATTCAAATTACAATATTGCATTTAACTCTCATTCAGGACTATTCTTATCTATAAAGTATAGACAATACATTATTGGACCTTTTATCACAAACCGGTGCAAATTTAGCCCAGCGTTTAAAACTATATTATTTTGTAAACATATACGCATATAGTTGGATAGGCAGAGTCAGACTGTAAAACCCAATGCCATAGCCGGGATTTGAACCACGGATCTCTCGGTCTCTAGCCATTGCTTTGCCACTGAGCTACCATGGCAATATGCCGGCATTGGTATGAATCTTGGGACTTAAAGTACTTACAACATTGTAAGTTGCCATTGGGGTTGTCATCTCCAAATAATTTGAGATCACATTGTGGTTTACTGGGAAACATGCGTGTCAGTTGAGAAAGTCAATGCTATACCGGCATGTTGCCTGGTAGCTCAGTGGTAGAGCATCGGGCTAGAGACTGGGAGATCCGTAGTTCAAATCTCGGCTACGATATAGAATTTTTCAGTCTGACTCCACCTATCTAACTCCTGTTCTACACACGGCTTGTGTGAAAAAAAATTAAACCGTATATACATATGCCTTATATTATATAATATCTAATGTGAAAATTGGTATTAGTGGTATCACATTACAAAAAGCACCACACAAACGTGATTTCCCCAATTTTGAGCCCTTTATTACATGAGAGTAAACGTCTTTTTACTTTCTCTAAACGTACTACCCAAAAATCCAAATACCAAAATTACATCAGAAATACATGTTTTGGGTTTTGCATTTTAGGAAACAGGTCTGATTTTGTAGCCGTGTGAACACGATAACTCAAAAACGAAAAGTCGGTAAAATAGCAAACTTGGTATTTACATTTTGTAAAGGTTAGATTAGAGTGGGGGGAATTCTTGAAAATCTTTGTGTCGCTTCCTTGAAAGATACTAAATCTAAATATTGGTATTGGTATTTAACGGTATTTTCATTTTAAGCTATGCGGTGCGCACACACACACACACACACGGACCTTGTTGTAAAAATCTGATGTGTATCATTCATATGACTTTCTCTATATCCCTGCAACTAATTATTCTTAAAAAGCTTAACAATCTTTTTTCTTTATGCTAATACGAAAAAAAAAAAAAAAAAATTAAATTAACGGAAAATGGACAAAACACATTGACATTACGAAACACAAGGCAAGGGTGAAAGCGGCGGAAGCTCTCCGGATACGCTGCAGAATTCCGAATATCTCCAAAACCTTAATGGAAACTGTATACGGAGCGACAGTTAGATCCACGATGACATACGGAGGAGAAATATGGGGGTGGGAACAAACAGGGAATCTGGATCAAGTGAGGACCCAATTTTTGAAAGGAATTCTGGGTGTAGGGAGGGGTACGGCAAACTGCGGAATAATGAGGGAATTCGGGGTACATAGTGAAACGATAGAGTGCAAAATCAGAGCAGTTAAATATTGGATGAGAATCGTTCACGGAAACCAATCTCTAATTAGGGCAGTCTGCTACCGTGAACAGTTGCGAATGGAAGGTAATTTGTCGTGGGCATCAAAATTAAAGATAGGGTTGGAAACCATTGGGATGGGAGACATTTGGATGGCGGGGCAGGAAAACAGGCGAAGTATTTGGAGAAAAATTAAGAACCGCCTCTGTGATATTGACAGACAGCAAATAATTGCGCAATGCACAGAGAAGGTGTCATTAGAAGTACAGTCTGGGCTGAAATCGGAGTGGGGTATGGAGCAATACATCAAAACAGGTACCAAACTCATTAGAGAGGGGCTCGCGTGGATTACACTAGGAGCATGGAGGAGCACGAAAATTTCTGACGAGAATGGTATAAGAATCTGTCCCATTTGCGAGGAGGAAGAGTCGTGGACTCACATCTTGGCAAGATGTAGGGGTACGGAGGAATGGCGGGAAAAATATTTGCCGCGATTTTTTACCACTGCGAATGTAGGGATAGAAGCATGTTGGACGCTACTGGCAGGCACGGAAAACATGGACGGGCTAGGTAAATTTATACTTAAGGCAAGACAGCTGAGATCTGAGGAGGCTGCCAATAGAGAAGGGGGGGGAATAAGATCAACTAAACAAAAGTGACTACAATGTTCTACATACATATATATATTATTTCATACTTAGGTCACTGTTGTGCTAGGGTTGTATATATTATGTGTATATATGTCTTTTAAGTGTAATTATCTATTATAAGAGGGTGCATTTATGAAGGTGTACTCTGTGCTGTAAATTTAAATTGCTATATTTGAATATCTTTGTATCTTTATTTTCGGATTCACTCTTAATTTTTATTGTTGTTTAATATTGCTTTTGACGGTGTATTTCCTTTGTCTTTTTATTTTCGTGTTTACTCTTTTAATTCTTTGCTGTGGTTGTTGTTTTAATATTGCTTGTAATGTGTATTACAAAAGCACGTACGGTCTGTGGACCCGTGCGACTGTTCAAATTCTATGTATGATATTGCTATGTTAATAAATACACTTATTCATTCATTCATTCATTCAATACGAAAAAATTAGCAGAAATAGTCTTATTACTTGCTTCCTTGTAAGTAGAAGCGAAATAAGGGACTACCATAGGTTAAAGTGATAGTCAAAAGCTGGTTGCTATGACAATGAAGTTCCTTTGTTTATATGGATAGGAGTTGACAAGTTCCTGTATGAGAAAAGTACAAGTTTTTCATAGCAGAAACCAAAAATAAGGAATGTCTCAAAAACGATGAACTCCACGAAAAAAAAATGTATATAACATAAATTGTATGCTTTAATGTGCTCTATATTTTTTTTGTAGAAAGTTTTTGTCCATCTCTTACGGTTTAGCAGTTATTCAAAATTCAGTAAAATTCATCCAGAATCAACTACTCTTCCGAGATTATTCCCAGAAAATTCAAGATATACATTTTATTTGTCAGGTAAATATCTTTAAGATACAAAATTTTAATCAAAATCGTTAGAGCCAGTTTTGAGAAAATCAAAATTTTCGAAAAACGTTCAATGTAAAGGGTAGTTTGGGGTGGGGGGGTATTTTTCTCAAAATCTTCGTGTCGCATCCATGGAAGATACTAAACTTAAATACCAAGTTTGGTGCTTTACCGACTTTTCGTTTTTGAGTTATCGTGTTTACAGACACACGGACAGACGGACACACACACACACAACACACACACACACGGACGTTTTTGTGAAAATGCCTTTTTTGGGTACAGGGGACCCTAAAACATATATTTCCGGTGAAATCTCGGTATCGAATTTTGGGTGCATTGCAATATCTTCTCTACACACTATATGTACATAATACGTGTAGAGAAAGTAAAAATTAGATAAATATCCTCGCGTGCGCGCGTGTGTATGTTTGTGAGTGTTTGCGTCACTGTATAGCATAGATAAAACGTTTTCGAATTTAAGTGTGTCATCTTCCGAGGATGCGATACGAATATTTTCAAGAAAATCTCTCTACCCCCAACTTCTCTTTTCATGGAAATATTTTCGTAAATTTTAATTTTTCAAAAATGAATGTATCGGTTTTGATTAAATATCAGATATTAAATATATGTACGTGACAAATAAAATGCATAGGTTGAATTTTTTTTTGGAAATAGTCTTTAAATAAGTCTTTATTTTGGATGAATTTTGCATAACTGGTAAATCGTATGAGATAGACAAATACTTATGTAATAGAACATGTAGAGCTCGTTAAAATACACAAATTATGTTATATACATTTTTTCGTGGAGTTTGCCGTTTTTGAGATATTCGTTATTATTTGTTTTAATTGTAAAATATTTATAAGTTTCTCATATGGGAATTTGTCAACGCCTGTCCTTACAAACAAAGGAACTTCAGTCACATAGCAACCAGCTTTTGACTATCACTTTAACCTATGGTACTCTCATATTTCGCTTCTACTTACAAGGAAGCAAGTAATAAGACAATTTTCGCTAATTTGTTCTCAATTAGCATGAAGGAAATAGAAGAATAAGCTTTTTAACAGTAAACTGTTGCAAAAATGTAAGAAAGTCATGCGAATGGAACATTTTTAGAAAAAGGTACGTGCGCGCGTGTAAGTGTCTGGGGACAACATAGCTCAAAAACGAAAAGACCGTTAAATACCAAACTTGATATTTAAGTTTGGTATATTCCAGGGATGCGACACGAACACTTTGAGGAAAATCCCCCCACCCCAAACTACCCTTCACATAGAACTTTTTTCGAAAATTTTGATTTTCTCAAAAATGGCTCTAACGATTTTGATTAAAATATTGTATACTAAAGATATTTACCTCACTAATAAAATGTATATTTTAAATTTTCTGGGATTAGTGTCCGAAGCTTACTTGATTTTGAATGGTATTTATGGAATTTTGCATAACTGCTAAACCGTAAGAGATAGATAAAACCTTACTTCACAAAAATGTAGAGCACGTTAAAACACACAATTTATGTTATGTCCATTTTTTTCTTGGAATTTACCTTTTTTTTTTGTAGATATTCCTTGTTTTTGGTTATAGCTTTGAAAAACATACTTTCCCATACAGAAATTTGCCAACTGATTTCTACACAAACAAAGGAACTTCAGTCTCATAGCAACCAGTTTTTGATATCACTTTAATCTACTCCCTTATTTCGCTTCTACTCACAAGGAAGCAAATAATAAGACTATTTCTGCTAATTTTTTCTCGATTAGCATGAAGTAGATAGAAGCTTAAGTTTCCAGCAATAATTTGTTGCAGAGATGTAGAGAAAATCATTGAAGTATAATGAAACTTTAACTACCAGCACTGAATGCCAATTTATAATTCATCCATAGCAATAATATTAACTATATCGCGCACGCAAAAAAAAAAAAAAAAAAAAAAAAAAAAGTGTTGGAAGGATTAAAATAACATTATAGGTTTTTCCTTATGTCAGCGAGGATATAGTATTTGTCTTTTGTCAATTTAGATCTCTCTTCCCCACCAAACGGTGCATAAAGTTAAAAATCATTAATAAAAGTTATATTTTCCAGAAATATTTTACTAGCCCAAAAATTCGCAAATCACCTTCATTCAAAATTTGGTCGTAAAAAGCGAATTTTAGTAGCCCAATCGGTGACTTTTCGCCCAATCTGGCAACACTGGTGGAAACTAGTTTCTTTGCATGTCCAGGAGTCGACAAATTCGCTATGAGTAAGGAAGCAAGTAATAAGGCTATTTCTGCTAAGTTTTCTCGACTAGCATGAAGTAAATAGGAGCATAAGCCTTCTAACAATAATTTGTTGCAGAGATGAAGAGAAAGTCATGGGAATAGATCACATCAGATTTTTACTTTCTCTATACGTGCTATGTACATAGTGTATAGAGAAGGTTTTGCACTCCACCAAAAAATTCGACATCGAGATTTCACCGGAAATATATGCTTTAGGGTCCCCTGTATCCAAAAAAAGTATTTCCAGAAAAAGTTCCGTGTGTGTCCGTGTGTCTGTGAACAGGATAGCTCAAAAACAAAGTCAGTAAAGTACCAAACTTGATATTTAAGTTTAGTATCTTCCAGGGATGCGACATGAAGATTTTGAGAAATATCCCGCCACCCCAAACTACCCTTTACATGGTACTTTTTTCCAAAATTTTGATTTTCTAAAAAATGGCTCTAACGATTTTGATTAAAATAAAGTATATTAAAGATATTTACCTGAGAAATAAAATGTATATCTTCAATTTTCTGGGAAAGCATCTGAAGACTACTTTATTCTGAGTCAATTTTACAGAATTTTGCATAACTGCTAAACCGTAAGAGATGAACAAAAACTTATCACACAACAAATGTAGAGCTCCTTAAAACACACAATTTATGTCAATTACATTTTTTTCGTGGAGTTGATTATTTTTGAGATATTCCTTGTTTTTGGTTTTAGCTATAAAAACTTATACCTTTCTCATACAGTACTTCGTGAACTCGTGTCAAAGCAAACAAATGAACTTCAGTCGCAGAGAAACCAGCATTTGACTATCACTTTAACCTATGTTACCCCCTTATTTCGCTTCTACTTACAAGGAAGCAAGTAATAAGACTATTTCTGCTAATTTTTGCTCCATTAGATGAAGTAAATAGAATAATTTGTTGCAGTGATATAGAGAAAGTCATGTGAATGGAACACATCCGAGTTTTTTACTTTTATTAGTTTGTTATTTAGAAATTTTTACAAAAAATATCTTTGTTAATACAGTAACAAAAATTAGTTTAAGAAATATCCTAATAAAACAATTTCAGTTGTGTAAGAAAATTCTATTATAATCTACGTTTATACATACAAATTTTTGCTGTGTCAGTGTGACGCAGCATATACTATTGTTGTGTATGTGAGATGGAAGAGAAAAGCCTATGAATGCTGAGTGGTTCCACGTGACAATGACATATGGGACAGCAAAGTACAGTGAGTCAGACAATTTAATGTATGGTGCACTTCAAAGCGATTATGTTATCTGCGTGTTTACTATTTCCATATCTGAAGTCTTGGAAACTTTACGTGTTTATGACTCATTTAGTGGCTGACCATAAACAGTTAACACTCACAAGCTGCAGGTGCTGCAGTTCAACGAACGAATTAATCATTTTGCTCAGAAGCTTAGAGTACCACTTTGCTGCTCAAGATGTTTACATTAATATGTTAATATCCGAAGTTCTACTACTGCGTCCAGAAGGTTCCGGGAATTTGCCAATAAAACACAAAAAATCAATTATTCATCCAATTTTATTTTATCACTTTCAAAGTAGGCCCCTTCTGAAATTATACATTTATGCCAACGAATAATCCAATCATCAAAACGTTTTTTGTAGGCACTTTTAGGAATTTATGTCAATTGTCGCCGCAAATTTTCCTTTATGTCCTCTATCGAATGAAAACGGGTGCCTTGAAGTGGTAACTTGAGTTTTGGAAACAGAAAGAAATCAGCAGGAGCCAGATCAGCTTAATACGGTGGTTGTGCGTTATCGTGGTGCAGAGTCCATGAGTTGTCGTTCCACAAATATGGCCTTTTTCGCCGTATTTGTTCTCTCAAACGCCGCATAACGCTCAGATAATAGTCTTTATTTACCATCTGACCTTCTGGCAAGAACTCTGAGTGCACGACACCGCGATAATCGAAAAAAAAACTGTCAACATTACCTTCAGTTTTCATCGAGTTTGACGTGCCCTTTTAGGTTTTGGTTCAGTTGGAAGGCGCCATTCGGAAGCTTGTTGACTGGTTTGAGTGTTAAACTCGTAAACCCACGTCTCATCACCAGTTACAATGCGTTTCATGAAAGTGGGGTCGAAACTGGCTCGTTCTAGCAAGTCTTCAGCAATCCTTAGGAGATTGAGTTTTTGTAGAAAATTCAAGTCGTTCGGAACTAACCGAGCTGCAACGCGTGTCAGGCCCAAACAATCATTTAATATCGTACGAATCGATTCGTGAGACACAGAAAGTTCAGCGGCAATCTCTCTCAGACCTAAATAACAATTTTTAAGACAATTTTCTTTACTTTAGCGATGTTCAGTTCAGTTGAAACCGTTGATGGCCGATCAGAGCGAGACAAATCTTCCACCACATCTCGACCACTTTTGAATACACTGTACCACTCATATGCACGTGTTTTTGATAAATTCGATTCACTGTAAACCCTCTGTAAAATGTTCAGCGATTCGCACACGAAATACCATTTGCAATGCAAAATTTGAGACAGATTCTTTGTTCAATATTTGTATCCATCGTAAAATCGCAAATCACCTTAGAGATGAACTAACAAAAAGGCATACTGTAAACAAACTAGATGACAGATGGCGATCAAACTCCGCATGGGTATAGAGGAATGTTGTACCAGCTTAGCTATAACAATAATTTCGAATCCCCTTTTAATCAGGCTTTTTAAATGATCAATTCCCTGTACTTTCTTGACAGAATGTATGTCCATTCAATGTACTCTAGCTGTCCCAGAAGTAGTAGACCTAACAAAGAAAGCACAAAAATCTGATGATAAATACCTATATGAGAAAAGTATTAAGTTTTCAAAGCTGAAATCAAAACAAGGAATATCTCAAAAACGAACAACTCCACGAAAAAAATGTATGTAACATAAATTATGTGTTTTAATGGGGTCTACAGTTTTTGTGTGGTAAGTTTTTATCCATCTCTTACGGTTTAGCAGTTATGCAAAAGTCCGTAAAATTCATCCAGAATAAAGTAGTCTTCAGAGGCTATTCCCAGAAAATTCAATATATGCATTTTATTTGTCAGGTAAATAACTTTAATATACGTAAAGGGTAGTTTGGGGTGGGGATTTTCTTGAAAATCTTCGTGTCGTATCCTTGGAAGATACCAAACTTAAATACCAAGTTTGGTTTTAACGGTCTTTTCGTTTTTGAGCTATGTTGCCCACAGACACACACACACATACACACAGACAAAATGCCCTTTTTGGATTCAGGTGGTCTCAAAACATGTATTTCCGGTAAAATCTCAGTATCGAATTTTTACATACAAGCTTCTCTATACACTATGTATAGAGAAAGTAAAAATGCTGCTCAAGGAAATGGAAATGGTGTTTTATTTATGAACGTTCTTTAACTGCTATGGTTCTCAGCGTCCCATTCTAAATTGGGCGTGAAAGACCGCTTAATTTTGCTCAAAGGCCTCTCTATCAGGCTTCAGGTTCTTTTACGTGCCGTAAATCTACGACATGGGAACCAAGGCTTTACTTCCCTTCCGAAGAAAGCCATGCTAAGGATTTTTACGCCCGAAAAAATCCATCGTCCTCCGACGGGTTTGAACCCGCGACCTTGGGTATATGAAGTTAGCATGGTAGCCATTACACGACGGAGGGCGATGCTGCTCAAGATACCCGTATTGCTGGAACTCCCAAGGGTACCCAGTTTCTTAAACTGACATCGGCCCAAAATACACGGTCTTCCCCTAAGTAACATTGATATGGGAGATATGACACCAATAGCATATGTACAATGTCCGAAAATTATAGAGGTTAAAAGAAATTAAAATTGACTACTGCGAGGTTAATAACAAACCTAGGAACAGTAATTTCAAATAAATTCAAAATTAAAATGAAAGTGATATTAACAAGTTTGTAAACTAAGAGTTGGAATATGAAGCTGGATATTCTTGCAAAAGAGTATCCGTAAGAGTATAAGTTTGGTATATTCCAAGGTTGCAGCACGAAGATTTTCAAGAAAATCCCCCACCCCCATGGAACGTTTTTCGACAATTTTGATTTTCTCAAAAATGGCCCAAATGATTTTGATTAATATATCCTGTATTAAAGATATTTACCTCACAAATAAAAAGTATATCTTGAATTTTCTGGGAATAACCTCTGGAGATTACTTTAATATGAATGAATTTTATGAAACTTTGTATAACTGTTAAACCGTAAGAGATGGACAAAAACTTATCACACAAAAAATGAAGAGCACATTAAAACACACAATTAATGTCCTATACATTTTTTCGTGGAGTTGATCGTTTTTGAGATATTCCTTGCTTTTGTTTTCAGCTTTAAAAAACTTATACTTTTCTCATACAGGAATTCGTCAACTCCTATCCATACAAACAAAGGTACTTCAGTAACATAGAAACCAGCTTTTGACTATAATTTTAACCTATGGTACTCCGTTATTTCGCTCCTACTTACAAGGAAGCAAGCAATAAGACTATTTCTGCTAATGTTTACTCGATTAGCATGAAGTAAATAGAAGCATAAGCTTTTTAACACTAATTTGTTGCAGAGATGTAGAGAAACTTATGTGTATTCTTTACAGCTATTTTCTAGATTATAATTCAGTTGTCTTGAGAATATCTTAATCAAGATCCTTAGAGGCAGTTTTTACAAAAAGAAAACTTTCGTAAAATGTTCCATGTAAAGGGTAGTTAGGGTGAGGAAATTCTCATGAGAATCTTCTTGTCGTATCCTTGGAAAGTAGCATGTTTGACATTTAACCTTTTTCGATTTTGAGTTATTCTGCCTTATACATATTTTTTGTTTCTTCTTAATTTATTTTCTATCCTATTATTTATTTAGATTAGATTATGGAAGTAATATTATTTAAATGTTAAAATATTTTTATGATCCAATTTTATTTTGCTACTTTTTGTTATGTATGTAGATTATTATAATTTATTACTTTTATTATTTTTATTTTATACTGCATATTTTATTTTTCAATTTCTAAATAACCTGTAAAGAATAAATGTATGCTGTATGAACATAAATGCATTGTTAAAAATCTGGAATATTATCCCTGTGTTTAGAAATTAGCTACCAGGTTTTTATACATAGTTTTTATTTATTTAAGATTTTATATGTCACATACGCATGACAATCATAAATATATTTCTAAAATTGCTTCTTTTTGGATTTAGATTTGCTTAAAAACTGTATTTCCGGGGAAATCTCATATACAATGTGCAAACGTGTTACAGAAAGCAGTATTGTTTTGAAACTTTGCAGTAAACTGTGAGGTAAATGCCAGTTACCGCCTCTGGGACACTCATCCATGTGCTTTGCTCTGGAAAGGTTGTATTGACGGAAGAGAGAGGGCCAATGTGAGGTCAAAGAAAGGGTCACGGCTGGGAGGAGCATTCGTGACATGTTCCGTGTATACAAGTCACGTCATGCGCGTGGCCGTCACGTGCAGCCTTAAGATGCGCCCCACACTCCTATATCGTTTACACAAAATGTAGCGCATCAAGGTTTCATGCAGCTAACAACGTATAGCTCATTAAAACTCAGTTGCGATTATTTCATCACCTAATTTAGCCGTATGTCCTGTTTAATTTATATAGCACGTATGTAGAAGTAGAAGTAATATTAGTAGTAGTTGTATAGTAGAACTAGCAGTAGAAATATTTGTAGTGGTTGTATAGTAGAACTAACAGTAGAAATATTAGTAGTAGTTGTATAGTAGAACTTGTAGTAGAAATATTAGTAGTAGTTGTATAGTAGAACTAGTAGTAGAAATATTAGTAGTAGTAGTTGTATAGTAGAACTAGTAGTAGAAATATTAGTAGTAGTAGTTGTATAGTAGAACTAGTAGTAGAAATATTAGTAGTAGTTGTATAGCAGAACTAGTAGTAGAAATATTAGTAGTAGTAGTAGTTCTATAGTATAATTAGTCGTGGTGGTGGTGGTAGTAGTAGTAGGATAGTAGTGCTAGTAGTGGAGTAGTGATAGTAGGGCAATAGTGTTAGTAGGGTAGTATTACTAGTAATGACAGTAGGGCAATAGTTCTAGTAGGGTAGTATTACTAGTAGTGACAGTAGGATAGTAGTGCTAGTAGTGGAGTAGTGATAGTAGAATACTAGTGCTAGTAATCGAATAGTGATAGTAGTGCTAGTAGTGGAGTAGTGATAGTAGACAATACTACTAGTAGTGGAATAGTGGTAGTAGGATAATACTGCTAGTAGTGGAGTAGTAATAGTAGAATAGTAGTGCTAAAAGTGGAGTAGTGATAGTAGGATAATACTACTAGTAGTGGAGTAGTGATAGTAGGATAATACTAGTAGTGGAGGAGTGATAGTAGGATAATACTAGTAGTGGAGGAGTGATAGTAGGATAATACTAGTAGTGGAGTAGTGATAGTAGGATAATACTAGTAGTGGAGTAGTGATAGTAGAATAATACTAGTAGTGGAGGAGTGATAGTAGGATAATACTACTAGTAGTGGAGTAGTGGTAGTAGGATAATACTAGTAGTGGAGTAGTGATAGTAGGATAATACTAGTAGTGGAGGAGTGATAGGATAATACTACTAGTAGTGGAGTAGTGGTAGTAGGATAATACTACTAGTATTGGAGTGGTGGTAGTAGGATAATACTACTAGTAGTGGAGTAGGGATAGTAGGATAATACTACTAGTAGTGGAGTAGTGGTAGTGGTAGTAGGGTAATGCTACTAGTAGTGGAGTAGTGGTAGTAGCATAATACTGCTAGTAGTGGAGTAGGGATAGTAGGATAATACTACTAGTAGTGGAGTAGTGATAGTAGGATAATACTACTAGTAGTGGAGTAGTGGTAGTAGCATAATACTGCTAGTAGTGGAGTAGTGATAGTAGAATAATACTGCTAGTAGTGGAGTAGTGATAGTAGAATAGTAGTGCTAGTAGTGGAGTAGTGATAGTAGGATAATACTGCTAGTAGTGGAGTAGTGATAGTAGGATAGTAGTGCTAGTAATCGAATAGTGATAGTAGGATAGTAGTGCTAGTAATCGAATAGTGACAGTAGGATAGTAGTGCTAGTAGTAGAGTAGTGTTAGGATAATACTGCTATTAGTGGAGTAGTGATAGTAGGATAATACTTCTAGTAGTGGAGTAGTGATAGTAGAATTGTAGTGCTAGTAGTGGAGTAGTGGTAGTAGGATAATACTAGTAGTGGAGTAGTGATAGTAGGATAATACTAGTAGTGGAGGAGTGATAGGATAATACTACTAGTAGTGGAGTAGTGGTAGTAGGATAATACTACTAGTATTGGAGTGGTGGTAGTAGGATAATATTACTAGTAGTGGAGTAGGGATAGTAGGATAATACTACTAGTAGTGGAGTAGTGGTAGTGGTAGTAGGGTAATGCTACTAGTAGTGGAGTAGTGGTAGTAGCATAATACTGCTAGTAGTGGAGTAGGGATAGTAGGATAATACTACTAGTAGTGGAGTAGTGATAGTAGGATAATACTACTAGTAGTGGAGTAGTGGTAGTAGCATAATACTGCTAGTAGTGGAGTAGTGATAGTAGAATAATACTGCTAGTAGTGGAGTAGTGATAGTAGAATAGTAGTGCTAGTAGTGGAGTAGTGATAGTAGGATAATACTGCTAGTAGTGGAGTAGTGATAGTAGGATAGTAGTGCTAGTAATCGAATAGTGATAGTAGGATAGTAGTGCTAGTAATCGAATAGTGACAGTAGGATAGTAGTGCTAGTAGTGGAGTAGTGTTAGGATAATACTGCTATTAGTGGAGTAGTGATAGTAGGATAATACTTCTAGTAGTGGAGTAGTGATAGTAGAATTGTAGTGCTAGTAGTGGAGTAGTGATAGGATAATACTGCTAGTAGTCGAGTAGTGATAGTAGAATAGTAATGCTAGTAGTGGAGTAGTGATAGTAGGGCAATAGTGCTAATAGGATAGTATTACTAGTAGTGACAGTAGTGTTAGTAGGGTAGTAGTGGAGTAGTGTAAGTAGGGCAATAGTGCTAGTAGGGCAGTATTACTAGTAGTGAGAGTAGGATAGTAGTGCTAGTAGTGGAGTAGTGACAGTAGGGCAATAGTGCTAGTAGGGTAGTATTACTAGTAATGACAGTAGGGCAATAGTTCTAGTAGGGTAGTATTACTAGTAGTGAGAGTAGGATAGTAGTGCTAGTAGTGGAGTAGTGACAGTAGGGCAATAGTGCTAGTAGGGTAATATTACTAGTAGTTACAGTAGGATAGTAGTGCTAGTAATGGAGTAGTGACAGTATGACAAGTGCTAGTAGGGTAGTATTACTAGTAGTGACAGTAGGGCAATAGTGCTAGTAGGGTAGTATTACTAGTAGTTACAGTAGGGCAATAGTGCTAGTAGGGTAATATTACTAGTAGTGACAGTAGGGCAATAGTGCTAGTAGGGTAATATTACTAGTAGTGACAGTAGGGCAATAGTGCTAGTAGGGTAGTATTACTAGTAGTGACAGTAGGGCAATAGTGCTAGTAGGGTAATATTACTAGTAGTTACAGTAGGATAGTAGTGCTAGTAATGGAGTAGTGACAGTATGACAAGTGCTAGTAGGGTAGTATTACTAGTAGTGACAGTAGGGCAATAGTGCTAGTAGGGTAGTATTATTAGTAGTGACAGTAGGGCAATAGTGCTAGTAGGGTAGTATTACTAGTAGTGTAGTATTACTAGTAGTGTAGTATTACTAGTAGTGTAGTATTACTAGTAGTGTAGTAGTGATAGTAGTGTTACTAGTAGTGTAGTATTACTAGTAGTGTAGTATTACAAGTAGTGTAGTATTACTAGTAGTGTAGTATTACTAGTAGTGTAGTATTACTAGTAGTGTAGTATTACTAGTAGTGATTGTAGTTGTAGTAGTAATAGGGGGAGTAATTGTAGTGGCAGTAGCGCAGGTCACGTGCCAGTTTTTGACGAATGACTATTTTGTATTGAAAAGGTTAGATGCGAGTCACTTACTCGCTTTTTTTTTTTTTTTTTTTTAAATATAGTACCGGAGTCTGATCAGGACTCCGGCACTGTATACCCTACTTTTATGTACCTTTTTCTTTTTACCTTGTTTTGCCGTATTGTTTTCTTACTTTTACAACACACACATATACACAAACATATAACACTCATGCCCAAGGCGGGACTCGAACTCACGATCCCCAGCGCTACGAAGCACCAAGCGGGACGCCTTGGCGAGCGCGGCCATGGGGACCGGCTTTAATGGATCATCGGTACACAGAAGCAGGAACGGCACTCAGATGTTGTGTACGTTATTCTCATATTTGTGTGCTGCAGAAATACAGTCACTGCAAAGCAAATATCACACTTCCAGTGATGCCTGTCACATTTATTGACACCCTACCGCGGTTACTGCTTACACTGCACTTTACAATTAATTTTCTTGTATTTCTTTTTTCCCGATATTTTCCCTCATCTTCTTTTGAATTGCTATTATTTTCATTTACATCTAACATCTCTCGTTAAAACACTGGCAGCGGAAAAAACCCATAACGCAGCCAACTGTACGATGTGTGTTCTCGAAACGTAATCATAAGGAAGCACAGCTGTTTGTTATTGTAACATAAACTATTTGCTGACCTGTTTATCAAGGGTAGGCTAGCTTACTGTATCTT
This sequence comes from Hymenopus coronatus, assembly GCA_030762935.1. Taxonomy (NCBI): domain Eukaryota; kingdom Metazoa; phylum Arthropoda; class Insecta; order Mantodea; family Hymenopodidae; genus Hymenopus; species Hymenopus coronatus. Next base: position 20,258,606 of record CM060899.1, on the reverse strand, counting down.
CACTAAAGATCATTCGTCTATGGGGAACGAGCAGCCTGTAACATAAACTATTTGCTTGTTTGTTTATCAAGGGTAGGCTAGCTTACTGTATCTTCACTAAAGATCATTCGTCTATGGGGAACGAGCAGCCTGTAACATAAACTATTTGCTTGTTTGTTTATCAAGGGTAGGCTAGCTTACTGTATCTTCACTAAAGGTCATTCGTCTAGAAGGAACGAGCAGCCTATAACATAAACTATTTGCTGACCTGTTTATCAAGGGTAGGCTAGCTTACTGTATCTTCACTAAAGGTCATTCGTCTAGAAGGAACAGGCAGCCTGTAACATAAACTATTTGCTTGTTTGTTTATCAAGGGTAGGCTAGCTTACTGTATCTTCACTAAAGGTCATTCGTCTAGAAGGAACGAGCAGCCTGTAACATAAACTATTTGCTTGTTTGTTTATCAAGGGTAGGCTAGCTTACTGTATCTTCACTAAAGGTCATTCGTCTAGAAGGAACGAGCAGCCTGTAACATAAACTATTTGTTTGTTTGTTTATCAAGCGTAGGCTAGCTTACTGTATCTTCACTAAAGGTCATTCGTCTAGAAGGAACGAGCAGCCTGTAACATAAACTATTTGCTTGTTTGTTTATCAAGCGTAGGCTAGCTTACTGTATCTTCACTAAAGGTCATTCGTCTAGAAGGAACGAGCAGCCTGTAACATAAACTATTTGCTTGTTTGTTTATCAAGGGTAGGCTAGCTTACTGTATCTTCACTAAAGGTCATTCGTCTAGAAGGAACAGGCAGCCTGTAACATAAACTATTTGCTGACCTGTTTATCAAGAGTAGCCTAGCTCATTGTATCTTCGCTAAAGGTCATTCGTTTAGAAGAAACGAGCAGCCTGTAATATAAACTATTTGCTGACCTGTTTATCAAAGAATGGCTACCTGACTAGCGGCAGCAAAAGTAGGAATACTAGTAGAAGTTATAGTAGTATATTTTATTAAGGGCATAGTATTACATCAATTGCATCATACAGTCTCAGGAGATCGTAATTTTTCTTTAAGAATACTTGAATTGGCAATATTACCTATTACTACTTTATATTCACAACATTGTATTTACACACATACACATACATCGCGAAGTAGTAGTGTGATAGCAGTGGCGGTATAGCAAAATAACAGCATCAAAACAGAAACAAAGCTCTGGTATCATATTCCACTACACGCGCACTCACTCATATAAGTGCTCATACACCACATATATCTATACATTATTGCTCACGGGACACAATTTTATTTCAACAATGAATTTATACATTAAAATAATTGTTTAAATAACAATGCAACATAGATATATGATACATGGAAAACCTATCAGTGTTTTTGTGTATAATAACCGATATAAGTTTCAATGTGATATTTTACATATAGTAGACTTTTCAAATTTCACAGTTGCATTAAATTAATTAACAATAATTGAGCTAACATTTGCTTAAACATGAAGTCCAGGACTTAAAGTACTTATGACATTTTAAGTCGCCATTGGGGCAAGTCATCTCAAAGCAACCGGCTAGAGGCCGGGAGATCCATGGTTCAAATCCAGCTATGGCATTGGTTTAGCAGTCTGGCTCTACCTATCCAATATACCAACACTTTTAAGCTCTCTTATTTGTTATGTATAATGTATAATGCATTTTGTGCAAGACAACATATTTTATAGCATTTATTTATTTTATTTATTTATGTTATTGATAGTCCGTGTACTTTCTGTACACATACTATGTACATAGTGTATAGAGAAGGCACCTATTGTACTACACCCAAAAATTGGATACAGAGATTCCACCGGAAATACATGTTTTGATACCCCCTGAATTAAAAATAATTTTTAGAAAAATCTCTGAGCGTGTGTATGTGTGCGTGTCTGGGTCTGTGAGTAGCATAGCTCAAAAACGAAAAGTCCGTTAAGCGCCAAACTTGATATTTAAGTTCAGTATCTTCCAAGAATGCAACACGAACATTTTCAATTAACCCCCCCCCCCGGCCGAATTACTCCTTACATGGAAAACATTTCGAAAATTTTGATTTTTTTCAAAAATGGCTCAAACGATTTTGATTAAAATCTCTTATATTTAAGATATTTATGTATAAAATAATATGTATCTTGAATTTTCTGGAAACAGCATCTAAAGACATGTTTATTCTGGATGAATTTTGCAGAATTTTGCATAACTGGTAAACCGTAAGAGATAGAGAAAAAACCTGCCACACAAAAAATGTTGACCTCGTTAAAATACAGTTTATGTCATATACATTTTTTTCGTGGAGCTGACCGATTTTGAGATGTTCCTTGTTATTAGTTTCTGCTTTAAAGCACTTTTACTTTTCTCCTACGGAAATTTGTCATGTCCTGTCTTAAACAGCAAAGGTATTTCAATCACATAGCAACCAGCTTTTAAAGGATTTGACTATCAGTTTAATCTATAGTACTCTTTTATTTCCCGTCTACTTACAGGGAATCAACTAATAAGACCCTTTCTCGATTAGCATTAAGTAAATAGATGAATAAGATTTATAACAATAATTTATTGCAGAGATATAGAGTAAGTCATGTGAATGGAGAACATCAGATTATTTTTAAAGGTCTGTAATGAGATATCCTGTCCCTTCTTTTAAAGCACCTGCCCCTAGCCAAAAACGTGCTCTGTTGTTGATCTAAGGGATTTTATTTTATAGTTTGTTATTTCAGCGAATGGTATAAATGTTTGAGGTGCTTTATCGCCAGAATATTTACTTCACGATTTTATCGATTTTTTTTTTTTTATAGATATACAAATGCGTGTGTTTTATGTTCTCACTTTGTTTACCAGTGCATTATACTGCTGTTTTATGTGATAAAATGCCTACAGCTATGACATTTAAATACAAACAATTTGAAAGGTAATAGAATAAATATACGGAAGAAGAGATTAAAGCAGCAGAAACGAGAGAAAAATATCTTATGTGTTCCATTCACATGACTTTCTCTATATCGCTGTAAATTATTATTGTTATAAGCTTATCTTTTATTTATTTCATGCTGATCGAGAAAAATTAGCAGAAATAGTCTTATTTCTTGCTTTATTGTAAGTAGAAGCGAAATAAGGGAGTACCATAGGTTAAAGTGAAAAGCTGGTTACTATGTGACTGATGTTCCTTTGTTTGTATGGACAGGAATTGACAAATTCCTGTATGAGACAATAAGTTTTTCAAAGCTGAAACAAAAAAAAAAAAAAAAAAAAAAAAAAAAAGGAATATCTCAAAAACGATCAATTCCACGAAAAAAATGTATATAACACAAATTGTGTGTTTTAACGTGCTCTACATTTTTTGTGGGTTATGTTTTTGTCCATCTCTTACGGTTTAGTAGTTATGAAAAATTCATCCAGAATAAAGGCAATTCCCAGAAAATTCAAAATATACATTTTATTTGTCAGGTAAATAACTTTAATATAAGAAAGTTTAATCAAAATCGTTGGAGTCATTTTTTAGAAAATCGAAATTTTCGAAAAAAGTTCCATGTAAAGGGTAGTTTGGGGTGGGGGGATTTTTCTCCAAATCTTCGTGTCGCATCCCTGGAAGATACTAAACTTAAATACTAAGTTTGGTATTTTACCGACTTTTCGTTTTGAGTTATCATGTTCATAGGCACACGGACACACGGACACACACACGGAATTTTTATGAAAACACTTTTTATGGATACAGGGGACCCTACAACATATATTTCCGGTGAAATCTCGATATCGAATTTTTTGGTGGAGTGCAATACACTCTGTATTCACTATGTACATAGTGAGTATAGAGAAAGTAAAAATCAGATGTGTTCCATTCTCATGACTTTCTCTACATTTCTGTAACAAATTATTGTTGAAAAGCTTATTCTTCCAACTACGTCATGCTAATCGAGATAGACATTATCAGAAACGGTCTTATTCCTTTTTAATGGAAAGGAAATAAGGGAATACACAAGGTTATACCGACAGTCAAATGTATTAAAATGTGGTTGCTCTGGGATTGAAATCCGTTTCTTCGAGTGGCCAAACGTTGACAAGTTCGCGTATGACAAGAGCATTTTAAAATATAAATCAATAATAAGGAATATAATGAAAACAGCCACATCTATGAAAAAAATTACATAAATTGTGTATTTTATCGTGATCCATATTTTTAGCGTAGTAAGTTTTTGTCAAACTCTTATAGTTTACCAGTTATACAAAATGCAATAAAAACATCCAGAATAAAGAGGTCTTTACAGGCTATTTCAGAAAATTCAAGATGTACATTTTATTATGCATGTAATGCCTTAAGGCAATGCTTCTGTAATGTTTGATCAAAAAGTGCAAAAAGTGAAAAACAAAATTTTTTTTGCCTAATTAAATAATGTGATGTTTGTAGTTCAATTTCCTGCTATTTTTATTACCACGCGGTGCTTTAAAGCGTATCACGTGACGATTTAAATGGATGACTGTAAGTGGGTGTGGAGCTTTAACCTTGACACTATGGTGAAGAATTGGCAAAAATCAGAAATAACATTGGTCATAACATTTGGCCTCAAATGTGTCTATTTCAAGTTGAAAATACAATAATTTGCACTGATAACTAAAAAAAGTGAGTACGGGTGCTTCTACCTGCCCCATCATCATCCAGGCATGCCTACCACCGATTATTTAACCTGGACCCTCCCCATCCTTAACCACAGGCAAGATAGTACTTACTTATTTCCCAGCTACTTACAAGAAAGCAGGTAATAAGACCCTTTCTGCCAATTATTTCTTGATTAGCATTAAGTAAATAGAAGAATAAACTTTATAACTAATTTACTGCAAAGATGTAGAGAAAGTCATGTGAATGGAAAACATCAGATTTTTTTTAAAGGTCTGTAATGAGAGATCGTCTCCCTTCTTTTAAAGCAGCTGCCCTTAGGCAAAACAGTGCTCTGTTGTTGAGCTAAGGGATTTTATTTTATAGTTTGTTATTTCAACGAGTGGTACAAATGTGCGAGGAGATTATCGCCAGAATATGTACTTCCCAATTTTATCGATTTGTTACTTTCTCTATACGTACTTGTACATAGTGTTCAGAGAAGATATTGCACTCCACCCAAAAATTCGATACCGAGATTTCACCGGAAATGTATGTTTTAGGGTCCCCTTTATCCAAAAAAAAAAGTATTTTCAGAAAAAGGTCCGTGTGTGTCGGTAAAATACCAAACCTGGACTTTAAGTTTAGTTCTTCCAGGGACGCGACACGAAGATTTTGAGAAAAATCCCACCACCCCAAACTACCCTTTACAAAGAACTTTTTTCCGAAAGTTTTCCAAAAATAGCTCGAACAATTTTGGTTAAAATATCGTATATTAAAGCTATTTACCTGCCAAATAAAATGTATATTTTGAATTTTCTGGGAATAGCCTCTGAAGACTACTTTATTCTGGGTTAATTTTTCGGAATTTGGCATAACTGCAAAACCGCAAGAGATGGACAAAAACTTACTACACAACAAATGTAGAGCACTTTAAAACACACAATTTATGCTATGTACATTTTTTCGTGGAAGTGATTGTTTTTTAGATATTCCTTATTTTTTGTTTCAGTTATAAAAAACAGGGCTTTGTGAACTCGTGTCCATGCAAACAAAAGGAACTTCAGTCACTTAGCAACCAGCTTTTGACTATCACTTTAACCTATGATACTTCCTTATTTCGCTTCTACTTACAAGTAAGCAAGTAATAAGTCTATTTCTGCTAATTTTTTCTCGATTAGCAGGAAGTAAATATAAGCATAATCTTTTTAAAAATAATTTATTGCAGAGATATAGAGAAAGTCATGTGAATGTAACACATCAGCTTTTTTTTACTTTCTCTATATGCGCTATTTACATGGTGTATAGAAAAGGTATTGTAAGGTACCCAAAAATTCGATACCGAAATTTCACCGGAAATACATGTTTTGAGACCTAGTGTATCCAAAAAATAGCATTTTTAGAAAAATGTCCGTGTGTGTGTCTGTCTCTCTGTCTGAGTGTGTGTGTGTCTGGGACAGCACAGCTCAAAAACGAAAAGACGGTTAAATACCAAACTTGGTATTTATGTTTGGTATCTTCCAAGGATGCGACACGAAGATTTTCAAGAAAATCGCCCCACCCCTAACTACTCTTTAAATGGGAAATTTTCAAAAATTTTGTTGTTCTTAAAAATTACTCTAAAGATTTTGATTGAGATATCAAATATTAGAGCTATTTCTATCAGAAATAAAATGTATATCTTGAATTTTCTGGGAATAGTCTAAAGACCTGTTTATTCTGGATGAATTTTGCTTAATTTAGAATAACTGGTAAACCGTAAGAGATAGAAAAAAGCTTACTATACAAAAAATGCAGATTTCGTTAAAATACACAGGTTATGTCATATATGTGATATTTTAAGACTGGCACTCGGGAGGCCGTGGAATCGGTTTCCGCCACCAACCTCAGTAACCAATGTTTTTTTTTTTTTTTTTTTTTTTTTTTTTTTCTGTTTTCTCGGGTGACTGGCAAATGCTGGGGAGATTTCTTCATTCCCCTGATCTTCCAGTCCTTCATTTCATATCCATTTCATTCAGCCTGTCTCTTTCCCGGGAAAATCCGGCGAGGACTGCGGTGGTGGCGCCCTACCGTGATGATTACCGCGTTTTGGAAATACAGCTCTCGGGCGGCGGAATGGTGTCGGAAGTCGTCTGTATATTTAAGGAGTTCGGTCAGTCCTGCAGCGCGGGCTCCTGGCACTGCCTGTGTCAAGACGAAGAACTGCTTGAAATATGTTAGGGGTCCTTAATGGTGGCTCTTCCTTCGCCGTCCGGTTTCAGACGCCCTTTGAAATTACTCTGATCTCATCCTATCCTCCAGGGTTCTGAAGTACAATAAGTCACTGGCTACACTGGGGAATCCTAACCCCCTCCCCCCCAACATTATACACAAAAACGAAAAGTCAAATCTTCAACAAGAAAACAAAAGGTAGATTCTCTTGAAATCACCGGAACATATTCAAGAATGGTACAATGGTCTACGAGATAGTCATAGAGATGTTATGGAAATCTTCACAGATGGGTCAGAAACAGACGATGGACGTCGTGGTTGTGGAGTTATATATCCTACACACACCATGCTCTACGCACTACCGAAATATTTTTCAATTTTCTCCTGTGAAGCTTTTGTAGTTAAGGAAACATTGCAGCACATAACTCGAAATGCCAATCAGACAGACTATGTAATTTACACTGATTCACTAAGCCCAATTCTTGCCACTCAGAATCTAAGTCGTGCGCAACCTTTAACAAATGACATGCTTCATCTGTATTCTGTCACTCAGCGCTCTGGAAAACAAGTAATCCTCACTTGGGCACCGTCACATGCAAATCGATGGAAATGAAAACGCCGATAAAGCTGCACCCGACATCCTGTCAGTGACCTCGGAATAACTTTTACACATCAAGACGTCATTAGATACACCAAACAGCTGTTTATAGAAAACTGGAAAACGACATGGTCAACATCCCACAGCAAACTGCTTGATGCCGGATCTACCAATTTCTTCGAGCCCCTCCGAAAATTAGAACGTCGTGAGCAAGCAATAATTACCCGCCTCAGAATTGGACACTGCAAACTGACACATTCCTTCATCATTAATAAAGATTCAGAATCAAAATGTGAGACCTGCAAATCACCGCTTACTGTCCTACACATCCTGCTGCAGTGTCCGAGATACGACAAACAGACTTCAGGCCGCCTTCAGTGACTTACCAAGTGCTCTACATAACCACCAGACAATCAAAAAGACAATAATATTTATAAGACAGTGTAAACTTTTTGAACTATTGTAAAGTATAAATGTAATCATTTTGTATTTTACCAATGTGTAAATAACTATTTTATGTACAATTTGAAAGGTCGCGATATGACCATGCTGTTAAAGCGACTCAAAATAAATTAAATTGGAAAAAAAAAAATCGGATTAAAAGGCAAATACATTTCTAAGAGAATGAAAATATCAAGAGGACCAGTCTATAGAAAGCGCGTCTCCTATAATGAACAAGAGAATGAATAACAATATGATGACGAGATGTGCAATTTTTGCAATGTACCAAGTAGTGTACCTCTTCTCCAGTAAATTAAAGATTAGATTCAGCGTCATGGAAATTCAAAAGAATAACCATGTAAAATGTTTGGTGTAGAAAAGAGAGAGAAAAAGTTGATGTGTTGCATTCACGTGACTTCTCTACCTATACTGTAACTAACATTTGTTTATCTTTCTATTTCATGCTAATCAAGATAAATTTTAGCAGAAATTGTATTATTTGCTACTATGAAGAGAAATAAGGGAATTCACTAAGCTTAAGTGATAGTCAAATCTTTTAGAAGCTGTTGCAGTGTCATAATTTTAAGTTCCTTCTCTTTGCATGTTCATGAGTAAAAAAGGGAGAAAACCGCTTGACGACTTAAATTTTAGGAAATTTGAAAATTGTAAACCAATAAGTTGTTTAATAAATTTCAGCGAGTATAAATTATTTTGATTTAATTATTAAAATATTTAAAAATTCTAATTTTAAAGGGGATTAACTGTTTAAAAGATAAATTATAATAGGGGGTATCTCGGAAGTGATTGACTTAACAAAAAATATATAGGAATAAATTGCTTCTTTAAAAGAGACCTATTAATATCTTTATATCTAATTATGCAAAAGTCATTCCGAATAAAGAAGATATCAGAGGCTGTTCTCGTGAAATTCGAGATATTTATCTTTGAATATTTACAACATAGATACTTAAATCAAAATCATTTGAGCCATTTTTGAGAAAATCGGAAATTTCGACAAAAACTTCCATGCAAAGGGTAAGTTGGGATGGGCAGGAGTTTTTTGAAAGTCTGTGTGTCGCACCCTTGGAAGATAACTATACGGAAATACCAATTTTGGTATTTAAAAGACTTTTTGTTTTTGATTATACATTCCACAAACACACACACACATACATTGGTCTATTTAAAATGTTTACTTTCTCCAGTACGCATGTACATACGTGTGTGTTTTGAGATGCCCTGAGTCCGAAACAAACAGCTTTAGAAAAACGACCATGTGTGTATGTGTACAGCATAGCTCAAAAACTAAACGATAGTTAAATAATAATCTTGGTATTTATATTAGTATCTTCCAAAGATGGGACACGAACAAAACTACCCTTTACATGGAAAAAAACCTAAAATAGCCCTAACGATGCTTTTAAAATCCATTCATTAAAGATGTTTACATCACAAATTTCCTGGGAATAGCCCCTGAAGACCTCTTCATTCCTGATAACGTTTAGCAGAATTTTTCGTAACAATTTAACCGCAAGAGATAGGTAATATCTACTTACTGAATAAAAAAGTAGACCATAATATTGAAACATAATTAAAGTGATATACATTTTTCGGCTAGAGTTGGCCGTTTTAATATTCTCTTTATGGTATCAATTTGAACCTACCTAACTTTTCTTAAGCATGCAAAGCGAACCGAACCTAATTGTTCCACAGTGGCAATCAGCTTTTAAAAGAATGTACTTCCTTATTTCCTTTCTACTTACAAGGAAGTAACTAACACGACCAATAATTCTGCTTTTATTTATTTCGATTAGTATTCCGTAGATAACGGAATACTCGTTTGTTTATGGAACAGATAGAGAAAGTTAGGTGAATGGAACACATCAGAATTTTTTCTCAAAACCTGTATATCGGGTGAAATCTCCAGATATTGGAGATTATTGATTGGAATACATTTCCTTCTCTACCTATTATGTATGTACATGTACTCGATACACAAAGTAAAAATATGATATTTACAATTACATATTACCATCTTCATTATTCTATTTATGTTATTAAAATACTGCAATATTCTTTTACTAGTAGAATAATTACAATTATAGAAACACATACAAGAGGACCGCTAATTCCCTTCAAAACCTTTTGAAAATGTCCTCGTGTGTGTGTATGTATGGATAGCATATCTAAAAAACAAAAGTCGGGTAAATACCAAATTTGGTATTTAAATTTAATATTTTACAAGGATGCGACACGAAGATTAACAGAGCAACCTTCCCACTCCAAACTACCCCTTTACATGGAACTATTTGGTTTCAACTAAATAAGGAAAATTATTTATCTAACTATCAGGTCGAAACTGATTAAAAATAATTTGCTTCTTACTTAATTTCAACTAAATAAGGATAATTATTTATCTTATTTTTCAAAATGTTTGATTTTCGATAAAAAATCTGTAATTATTTTGATTAAAATGCCGTTAAATAAATATGTTTACAAGACAAATAAAATGAATATCCTGAACTATTTTGGATTAGCTGCTGAAGCCCTCTTCGTTCTGAAAAACTATTGCATAACTTGTAAACCGTAAGAGATAGACAAAAATTACTACACAAAAGATGTAGATTACATTAAAACACACAATTTATGTCCTATTAAACTTCTTTAGAGTTAACCGTTTCCGAGATATTCCTTGTAATTGGTTTCAGTTGTAAACTATTTAAACTTTTATTAGGCACTAAGTCATCTTTCGTTTAATCTCTCTTTTGTTTTACTCTTGGTCTTGCAAGAAAACTGAATTACATCATTTAAAGGATATGACTATTCTTTTAGGATATGCACCCAAAACTCCATTACAGAGATTTCACCGGAAATACATGCTTCGGGTCCCCCTGAATCCAAAAAAAGCATTTTTAGAAACATGACCGTGTGTGTATTGGTATTTAAGTTTGGTATCTTCCAAGAAGATATACAAGAAAATAGCCCTACCCCCAACTACCCTTTGCATGGAATTTTTTTCGAAAATGTTGAATTTCTAAAAAATAGCTCAAATGATTTTGATTAAAATATCGTATATTAAAGATATTTACTTGACAAATAAAATGTATATCTTGAATTTTATGGGAATAGCCTCTGAAGACTACTTTATTCTGAGTGAATTTTAAGGAATTTTGTATAAATTGTAAACCGTAAAAGATGGTCAAAAACTTTGCACACAAAAAATGTAGAGCACATTAACACACAATTTATGTTATATACATTATTTTCGTGGAGTCGATAGTTTTTTTGGTTTTAGCTTTGGTTTCATACTTCCTGTCCATACAAACAAAGAAACTTTAGTCACATAGCAACCAACTTTTGTTTATCAGTTTAGCCTATAGTGCCCCCTTATTTCCCTTCCACTTACAAGGAAGCAAGTTATAAGACTATTTCTGCTATTTTTTTTATCGATTAAAATGAATTAAATAGAAGCATAAGTTTTTAATAATAATTTGTTGAAATCTCGGTATCGTATTTTTGGGTAGCAACTAATTTGGTTCACTATACTGAGACGTTAATATATGGAAGCCAAACGTTTTCATATCAAATGTTTACTTTACGTTAATGGAAGGAAATTGATGTCATATTGATTTATTGTATGGTAAAAGAAAAATTGCGTGCATGAAAAAGGAAGTTGTTCTTTCTAGTATACCGCATCCTCAAGCGTGGATACCCATATTTAAATATTCACTAAGCGCAAATAGCTTATGAAATAAATACTATATGTACCAAAAGTAATATATTTATAAATAAAAGGAAGTCTGTATTATATACTTCCTTAAAGAATGTTTAATAAGGAGAAACATGTAGAATAAGCTTTGAGCCTATATAAGAGCTGAATAGACGCTCAACTGTTTTTCATTCCTCATTTGTCAGTGTTCACGTGAGCATCGTTGCTCGGCACAAGGTAGCGTCCTATGGGAACGCGTGCTGTGGAATGCAATCTTAATTTATCTGTGCCATCCTACATTGTTAGTAATTATTGTATCCAGTGATATTGAAGAATGTACAAGAGCATCTTTCCGGTGTATTATTTATAAGTATTATATTACCTGTAATGTATTATCTCCCTCGCGGCCACGATCCTGAGACGTAATAATACTTTTACAGTGACTAATACTAACAAATAATAATCTCAATTAGCTCGCAAATTAATTACAGTGAGTTTTGAATTAGCTCGCCAATTCGCCGACAGTATTACGAAATGAGAATAATAATTTGTAATGATACTATCTACATCTGTACTACTTTCTCTACACGTACCATGTACATAGTGTATAGAGAAGGTATTATATTGCACCTAAAAATTCGATACCGAGATTTCACCGGAAATACATGTTTTGGGTCCCCCTGAATAAAACAAAAAGCATTTTTGGAAAAACGGTCCGTGTATGCGCGCACGAGTGTGTATGTGTGTGTTTGTGTCTGTGTGTGGACAGCATAGCTCAAAAACGAAAAGACCGTTAAAGACAAAACTTGGTATTTAAGTTTGGTATCTTCCAAAGATATGACACGAAGATTTTCAAGAAAATTCCTCCAACCCAAATTACCCTTCACATGGAAAGAAATTCGAAATTTTGGATTTTCTCAGAAATGGGTCTAAAGATTTTGATTCAAATCTCTTTTAATCAAGGTATTTACATGCAAAATAAAATGTATATCTTGAATGTTCTAGGATAAGCCTCTAAAGACCTCTTTATTCTGGATGTTTTTTTATTGAATTTTGCATAGTAGTAAACTGTAAGAAACAGACAAAAACTTACTACACAAAAAATATAGATAACGATAAAACACACAATTTATGTCATATACATTTTGTTTCGTAGAGTTGGCCGTTTTCAATATATTCCTTGTTATTGATTTCGGTTTTAAAATACTTACTTTTCTCATAAGGGACTTGTCAACGCTTGGCCACGCAAAGAACGGATTTCAATTCCAGAGGAACCACATTTTAAAACATTTGACTGTTGGTTTAGCCTTGTGTATTCTCTTATTTCCCTTCTACGTAAAGGAACTAGGAAATAAGATTATTTCTGCTATTGTTTATCTCGATTAGGATAAAATAGATAGAAGAATAAGGTAATTAACAATAATGTGTTGCAGAAAGGTAGAAAAAGTAATGGGAATGGAGTTCACCTGAAATGTTTTCTCTCGTTTCAGCTGCTTTAATCACCTCTTTCGTATATTTATTCTATTACCTTTAAAATCGTTTGTATTCGTTTGCTGTAGGCATTTTAGCACATATATCAACAGTATAATGTACTGGTAAACAAAGTCAGAAATAAACCTCACGCTTTTGTATATCTATATAAAAAAAAAAAGTCGATGAAATCGAGAAGTACATATTCTGGGCGATAAACCACCTCGAACATTTATACCACTCGTTGAAATAACAAACTATAAAATAAAATCCCTTAGATCAACAACAGAGCACTGTTTGCCTAGGGTCAGCTGCTTTAAAAGAAGGCAGAGGGTCTCACCTTTAAAAAAAATCTGATGTGTTCCATTCACATGACTTTCTCTAACTGCACTACAAACATACGTGTTACAAAAGATGATTCTTCTTTCAACACCATGATAATCGAGATAAACATCAGCAGAATTTTTTTACTTAGTTCCTTATAAGTAGACTGGAACTAAAGGAATGCACTAGGCTAAAGCGCTAGTAAAATGTTTTAAAATCTGTCGTTATGCGATTGTCATTGCAAATTGCCTCTTTGTTTGGCCAGGTATAGAACAAAAGAAAAACGAACACTCCCGTCTGTGAAACGTATACCTAAGTACTTTACAACTGAAACTATTATTATTTTGTGTGTGATAGAAATAGCATTAATATGTGACATTTTATATGATACTTTAATCAAAATATTTAGAGCCATTTTTAAGAAAATCATAAGTTTTCGAAATGTTTTCCATGTAAAGGGTACCTAGGGGTGGGGAGTTTTCTTGAAAATCTTCGTGTCCCGCATCCTTGGAAGATACCAAACTTAAATACCAAGTTTGGTATTTAACCGTCTTTTCGTTTTTGAGCTATGCTGTCCACAGACACACACACACACTCACACACACACGGACTGTTTCTGAAAATGCTTTTTTTTGACTCAGGAGGTCCTAAAACATGTATTTCCGGTGAAAGCGAATTTTTGGGTGGAATACAATACTTCTCTATCCTTATGTACATTGTACGTACGGGGCTAGAGAAAGTAAAAAGAGTCGTGCGTGCGCTTTCCCCAACTAGCCTTTTCGAAAATTCTGATTTTCTCAAAAAAGCCTGTAACGATTTTGATTATATTACCATACAATTCAAGATATTTTCACGACAAACGAAATGCATATTTTGAATTTTCTGGGAATAGCCTCTGAAGAAGTCCTCATTCTCGATTACTTTTATTTTACTGGTAAACTGTAAGAGATACACACATTTACTACACAAAAACTATAAATCACGTTAAAACACACAATTTATGTGATATACATTTTTGTAGAATTAACCGTTTACAATATATTGGATTTCTCAAATTGTAAGTCATATTTTCATACCTCTTTTGTTTTACTCCCAGCTACACAAAGAGAACAGAATTTCAATTTGTTCGCATAGCGATATTTTTAAAGGATTGGACTATCACGTTTCCCTTCTACTTACAAGGAAGCAAGTAATAAGTTCATTTCTGCTAATGTTCTTATCGATTAGCATAACGTAGAAAGAAGAATAAACTTTAGTAAGTATAGTTTGTTATAGAGGTAGAGAATATCATGTGAGCATGTGAGTATAATGATTGTGATAATGATAATTTATTTCACCATTTGGCAAACATACAGTGCAACAAGTTTCGTCAGTAAGTCATTAAAATCCATCTATATTTAAATATTCTTGTATGTTGTAAAAATTAAGTTCCTTAATTCGTTTCTAACACTAATTTTAAAAGAATTTGCATTTACAACTTGTCTTATATTTAAAGGTAGTTTACTATACAATTTCATTCCAAGACAGAAATGAGAGTTAAGAGATTTCTGTAACCGAAATTTAAGAGGTACCATGTTATTTCTACACCTTGTATAATGGTTGTGTACATCAGAAAAATGTAACTGATCTGTCTTTTGGAGATGAATAAAATTGAAGCAAGCAAATACATACAAAGATGCCACAGTTAAAATTCCAAATTCTTTAAAAATAGGTGCACAATGTTGGCGAGAATTACAATTTTTACTTTCTCCATACGTACTATGTACATAGTCTATAAAGAAGGTATTGCACTCCACCAAAAAAATTCGATACCCATATTTCACGGGGGATACATATTTTTTTAGGCTCCCCTGTATCCAAAAAAAGTATTTTCAGAAAAAGTTTCGTGTGTGTGTCTGTGAACCCGATAACTCAAAAACGAAAAGTTGGTAAAATACCAAACTTGGTATTTAAGTTTTGAGAAAATCCCCCCACCCCAAACTACCCTTTACATAGAACTTTTTTCGAAAATTTTGATTTTTTAAAAAATGGCTCTAACGATTTTGATTAAAACATCTGACAAATAAAATATTATATTTTGAATTTTCTGGGAATAGCCTCTGAAGACTACTTATTCTGGGTCAAATTTTCGGAATTTTGCATTACTGCAAAACCGTAAGAGATGGGCAAAAACTTACCACACAACAAATGTAGAGAACTTTAAAGCATACAATTTATGTTATATACAATTTTTCCTGGAGTTAATTGTTTTTGAGCTATTTCTTGTTTTTGGTTTCAGCTATAAAAACTTAATTTTGTCATACAGGACTTTGTGAACTCCTGTCCATACAAACAAAGGAACTTCAGTGACTTAGCAACCAGCTTTTGACTATCACTTTAACCTATGGTACCCCTTTATTTCGCTTCTTCATTATTCAAGGAGGCAAGTAATAAGAATATTTCTGCTAATTTTTTTGTCGATTAGCAGGAAATAAATAGAAACATAAGCTTTTTAACAATAATTTATTGCAGAGTTGTAGAGAAAGTCATGTGAATGGAACACATCAAAATTTTTAATATTCTGAGAGCCCTCTTCTGGAGCAAAAATACTTGATTGGCTTCCACACTGCTACCCCAAAGCAAAATACTATAGATTAAATGGCAATGTAATAAACTATAATAAACAGTCAATCAAGTGCTAATGGTAACACACATCTTCTTAATCTTCTTAAGATAAATAAAACATTTGACAACTTTTTGCATATTTCCATTATGTGGAATTTCCAGGAAAGCTTGTTGTCTAACCATATTCCAAGAAGTTTAACCTTTTGCTCTGTACTTTGTTTATCTTTTAAACTAAATAGGATACTTTGTGTTTTTTCTTTATTCATGTGCAAGCCATCTAGATATTAACATTTCCAAACATTTTTAAAAATTATAATATTTCAGTAATCAAAGATATTGAAATATCACCGTTGACAGTTTTTATGCTCCAATTCAAGAACTGCCAAAATTTTTTCTTAAATTTTGAGACGCTTGGAACATTTTAACTATGTAATATATTTAGCTACATAATAAAGTGTCGTGAATTTAAAAATTTACAGAATATTTATGAATTTTAATGAATTTGGTATTCGTATTGTATAGCAGAAATATAATAACAATAAACATTTCAAAAAATGTGTATAGTTGTATAGAAATTTGAAATGTCACTCCCAGTGAAACAGATAATAAATAAACAAAATAAATAATTTATTAAACATGTTATTCCTAGTTTTTGCTTCCTCTAAACTACTATATGCATAGTGTATAGAGAAGGTATTGTATTGTACTAAAATATTCATACCGAGATTTCACCGAAATGTTTGGGATCCCCTGAATTCAAAAGAAAGTATTTTTAGATAAGATTCATGTGTGAGTGTGCGTCTGTATGTGTGTGTGTCTGTCTGTCTGTTTGTGTCTGTATTTATGTGTGTCTGTGGGCAGCATAACTCAAAAATGAAAAATGCGTTAAATACCAAACTTGATATTTAAGTTCACTATCAAGGATGCGACACGAAGATTTTTAAGAACATTCCACCACCCCTAACTAATCTTTACATGGAAACATTTTTGAAAATGTTGATTTTCTCAAAAATGGCTGTAACAATTTTGATTAAAATCTCTTATATTTAAGATATTTACATGACAAATAAAATGAATATCTTGTATTTTCTGGGAATAGTCTCTAAAGACCTCTTTATTATAGATGTTTTTTTTTTTTTTTTAATTTTACATAAATAGTAAACCTTAAGATATACTCAAAAGTACTCCGCAAAAAATATAGAACTCCTCAAAACACACAATTTATGTCATATACAATTTTCCCTAGAGTTGACCGTTTTCGAGATATTCCTTGTTATTAGTTTAGGTTTTAAAATACAACTTTTCACATACTGGAGCTTGTCAACGCTTGGCCACCCAAAGAAACGAATTTCAATCCCATAGCAACCACATTTTAAAACATTTGACCGTCGGTTTAGCTTAATGTATTCCTTTATTTCCCTTCTACTTACAAGTAGATTTGTCCTTGAGCGCCACCAGGCCCGCAGCCAATCGGAATGCTGCTGTGTTGACATATTTAATTCGCGCTTAACGGGGGAGTAACGTGTTAAGTGATTCCATATGTTATACTACTTGCGCTTAGACAAAATATTCAAATTTTGTAAAAAATAATTCCAAGGAAGATAGTAATGTTCGTAGCTGAATCGTAGAAACCACAGATTTTTTAGTAAAAAATAGAAAAATATAAATGGCGTGTTATTTATGGATTCTCTTTAACTGCTGTGGTTCTCAGCGTCCGATTCTATACTGGGCGTGAAAGACCGCTTAATTATGCACGATCAGGCTTGAGGTTCTTTTACGTGCCGTAAATCTATGACACGGGACCAATGGCTTTACTTCCTTTCCGAAGGAAGCCATGCTAAGGATTTTTACACCCGAAAAAGTCTACCGTCCGCCGGGTTTGAACTCGCGACTTTGGGTATATGAAGTAGCATGGTAACCATTACACCAGCATAGATTTTTAGCTCAAATAGTTTTCATAATACACAGGAATAAACATTACGTCACCTGGAAGATTATTTGCATGCTCAGTGTGCGAGTGAGAGGGAAATATGAAAAGAGCGACCTGGCAGCGCAGAGCAGATAACACATCTCATTCGCTGCAGAGTAGAACTCTTTAACTTTGTAAACCATTATAAGTAATAAGAACGTTTGAGCTAATGTTTGTCTCGATTAGCATGAAGTAGATAGAAGAATGAGTTTTTAGCAATAATTTATTACAGAGATGTAGAGAAAGTCATGTGAGCGGAACACATCAGATTGGTAACCAATTACAACGCCGGGCAGCTTATTCTTTCAGTTGCAGCTGTGCGCAGCCGGAAGGTTACGACTGTCATTTTCTATTTTTATTTCCTTGGATGATTCACGACGTTGTATTTTATTAGAGTTTTTATCGCCGAAAAGCGAGTGTTATTTGGTATGCCCTAGTGTGAGCCGGAAGTGTGACTTGAATATGGGTCATGCACCCAACGACTCTGGAGATGATGCTGCTGGTTTACGATCGCAACTCCTGACAGATTTCCCTGCCCATGTGGCAATAAACATACACGGATATGATTCCAAAACAAAAAGACAATCTGTCATGCTAAACAGGGTTTAAAATACAGGATTTATAGATTTAAACGTACACACGTTTAAGGCGACAAGGTACTCTGAAATGGTCAAAAAGCAAATTTTTACTTTCTCTATGTACATAGTGTATGAAGAAGGTATTGTAATGCACCCAACAATTTGATACAAAGATGTGTGTGTGTATGTGTGTCTGTGGACAGCATAGTTCAAAAACGAAGAGACCGTTAAATACCAAACTTGGTATTTAAGCTTGGTATCTTCCAAGAATACAGCACGAAGATTTCAAAGAAAATCTTCCCACCCCAAACCACCATTTACATAGAATTTTTTTCGAAAAATTTTATTTACTTAAAATGGCTCTAACGATTTTGATTAAAATATCGTATTTAAAGATATTTACTCGACAAATAAAATGTATATCCTGAATTTTCTGCAATAGCCTCTGAAGACTATTCTGGATGAATTTTAAGGAATTTTGAAAACTGCTAAACTGTAATAGATAGACAAAAACTTACCACAACAAATAAATTTAAAACACACAATTTACGTTATATACATATTTTTCGTGAAGGTGGTCATTATTGATATTTGAGATATTCCTTGTTATTGGTTTCAGCTTTAAAAAACCTTACACTTTACTCATACAGAAATTTGTCAACTCCTGTCCATACAAACAAAGGACATTCAATCTCATAGCAATCAGCTTTTGACTATCACTTTAGCCTTTATTTCGCTTCTGCTTACAAGGAAGCAAGTAATAAGACTATTTCTGGTAATTTGATCTCGATTAGCTCGAATTAAATAGAAGCATGGGCTTTTAACAATAATTTGTTACAGAGATGTAGAGAAAGTAATGTGAAAGTAATTTTCTTTCAGGCACTAATAAAATCTCTGTTATTTCCAGTTTCAGAAAACGTATACCTTTTGGGGGTTTCGAAGGTTTTGAGGCATTTAAATAGCACTTAAATGCTTGCCTCTTTCCTTTGAAGCTGTAGTGCACTGATCCTTTGAGGAATATTTGAATCTTTAAATTCAGTTTTCTCAAAACAGCATTTTTAATAATTATGTACCTTTTTCTCAGAAAGTATAGGCAATAGATAGCTGACATTTTCATTGCGTGTATACAGCACATAGTTGAACTTTCTGAGCAGTCACAATTTTATAATATTTACTACTGATATTAAAAAAGTAATAACATTGCAAATGTTTCACATTTTTACTTGTCATTTAACTTTAGTATCTCCCAAGAATGCGACACGAGATTTTCAAGAAAATCCCTCCCCCAAACTACCCTTTACATGAAAAAGTTTCGAAAATTTTTATTTTCTCAAAAATGGCTCTTACGATTTTGATTAAAATGTCGTATATTATAGGTATTTACCTTAGAAATAAAATGTATATCTTAAATTTTCTGGGAATGGCCTCTGAAGACTACTTCATTCTGGATGAACTTTACGGAATTTTGCATAGCTGCTAAACCATAAGAGATAGACAAAAACTTACCACACAAACGATGTAGAGCACGTTAAAACACACAATTTATGTTATGTACAATTTTCTCGTAGAGTTGCCCGTTTTTGAGATATTCCTTGGGGCTGGGGAGGGGATTAGACTAACCAGAATTATTCCCTATCCCACAAGAGTCTCGAAATATGCATATGAGAATGAATGTACGTGTGTTAGTGATATAAAATGATAACCTTAATGACAATAACCAGATGAGTTGTTTCTCAAATCAGAGCTCCCGGTATGACCATAGAAGTTAAAAGGGGCTATACAAATGGAACTAATATAAAAATAATATAATCGACGAAGTCGGCGAGCTAATTATATGACCCGTTTTTAGTATTACTCGCTGTAAAATTATTATTACGTCTCAGGATCGTGGCCGCGAGGGAGATAATACATTACAGGTAATATAATACTTGTAAATAATACACCGGTAAGATGCTCTTGTATATTCTTCAATATCACTGGATACAATAATTATTAACACTGTAGGATGGCACAGATAAATTAAGATTGCATTCCACAGCACGCGTTCGCTACCTTGTGCCGAGCAATTATGATCACGTGCAGCTGACAAATGAAGAATGAAAAAAAGGTGAGCGTCTATTCAGCTTTTGTATAGGCTCAAAGCTTATTCTACATGTTTCTCCTTATTAAACATTCTTTAAGCAAGTATATAATACAGACTTCCTTTTATTTATAAATAAATTACTTTTGGTACATATAATATTTATTATAAGCTATTTGCACTTAGTGAATATTTAAATATGGATATCCAACACTTGAAGATGCAGTATACTAGAAAGAACAACCTCCTTCTTCATGCACTTAGCAATGCAATTATCATTGTTGAATTTTTTTTAAATAATTACTTTTGCTCATAAAATAACTTATGTTTAAAGTACACATTAAATTCAATATTATGATATTCACAGAACACTTATAGGCTAATTATTTTCAGTAAATAGTTTTTCCTTTACCACATAATCAATAAGTCAATATGACATAAATTTCCTTCCATTAATCAACGTTTCAAAACAATAAAAAAAATCAGTGTTCCATTCACATGTTTTTCTCTACATCTCTGCAACAAATTATTGTTAAAAAGCATATTGTTCTATTTACTTAATGCTAATAGAAAAAAATTAGCAGAAATAGTATTATTAATTGCTTCCTTGTAAGTAAAAGCAAAATAAGGCAGTACCATAGGTTAAAGTGGCCGTCAAAAACTGGTTGATATGTGAATGAAATTCCATTATTTGTATGGACAAGAGTTGACAAACTACTAATTGAGAAAAATATTTTTTTTTAAAGCTGAAACCAAGAACAAGAAATATCTCAAAAACGACCAACTCCGTGAAAAAAATGTGTATAACATAAACTGTGTATTTAAACGTGCTCTACATCTTCTGTATAGTAAGTTTTTGTCCATCTGTTACGGTTTAGCAGTTAGGCAAAATTTCATAAAATTCATCCAGAATAAAGTAGTCTTCAGAGGCTGTTCCCAGAAAATTCAAGATATACAAATTATTTGTCAGGTGAAAATCTTTAATGTACAAATTTTTAATCGAAAATCGTTCGCTCCATTTTTGAGAAAATTAAAGTTTTCGAAAAAAGTTCCATGTAAAGGGTAGTTTGGGGTGGTTGAGATATTCCTCAAAATCTTCGTGTCGCATCCCTGGGATATACTAAACTTAAATACCAGGTTTGGTACTTTACCGACTTTTCGTTTTTGAGTTATCGTGTTCACAGACACATGAACTTTTTCTGAAAGTGCTTTTTTTAAATACAGGGGACCCTAAAACATATTTCCAATGAAATCTCGGTATCGAATTTTTGGATGCATTACAATACCTTCTCTATACACTATGTATATAGTACGTGTAGAGAAAGTAAAAAAAGATTATGCACCCGATGGAGTAGTATAGGAGTTGCGTGTCTACCTCACATTCAGCAGGTCGCAAGTTTGAATCCCGCTAAAGGGAGTCATCCGAGATTTTTTTTTCCGGGGTTTTCCCTTATTCCGAGAAGACGAATGTCAAGTAACTTTAAGTTCTAAGGACTCAGAGATCTTATGAAATGATTCCACCAGTTTAAATCCCTGTCCGATATGACTAACTAGGCTAAAGGGGTTAAGCTGCAAATAAATAAAAAAAAAAAAAAAAAAAAAAAAAAAAAAAAAAAACGAACAAACAACAACAAAAATTTGATGTATTACACTCACAAGATTTTCTCTTGCTGCTCCCAGACAAACTTCTCACAAAAGATTATTCTACTTTCCACACAATGCTAATCTACATAAACATTAGCAGAATGCCCTTATAGGTAAAACGGAAATAAGGGGAATGCGCTCTGCTAAAGTCACAGTCAAAACTTTTTAAAAGCAGTCGTTACGTATTTGTCAATGCAGATCGCTTCCTTGTTTGGACAGGAGTAGAACGGACACTCTAGTCTGAGAAAAGTTTAAGTACTTTACAATTGAAACCAATAACAAGGAATATATCGGAAACGGTTACCTCTATAACAAAAACGTAAAGAGCATAAATTGTGTGTTTTAACATGAGTTACATTTTTTGTTTAGTAAGTTTTTGGCTATCTTTTACGGTTTACTATTTAATGCAAAATTCAGCAATATGCATCCAGAATAAACAGGTCTTCAGAAGCTATTCCAAGAAAATTCAAGATATACTAAAATGTAGATCTTGAATTTTCTGGGAATAGCTCCTGAAGACCTGTTTATTTTGTGGTGGAAATGGCTTTTATATGTGGTATTTCAACCAATCTCGTTAGAGCTATATTTAAGAAAAACAAAATGTTCGAAATTTTTTCCATATAAAGGGTAGTAAGAGCGGAAGGATTTTATTGAAAGTCTTCGCATCGCATCCTTGGAATATACCAGCTTAAATACCAAGTTCGTTTTGACCTGTGCTGTCCACAGACTCACACACCACTAGACACACAGGACCTTTTTCTGAAAATTTATTTTTTTTTATTCAGGGGGTTCTAAATCATGTATTTCCGGTGAAATCTCGGAATCAAATTTTTGGGTGCAATACATTACCGTCTCTATCCACTACGTACATTGTATATATCGGACTAGAGAAAGAAAAAAATATCTAATGTGTTCCATTCACATGGCTTTCTCTACACCTCTGCAAGAAAGTATTGTTAAAAAGCCTATGCTTCCATGTACTTTATCACAACAAAGAAAAAATTAGCAGGAATAGTCTTATGTCCATGCTGGCTTGTAAGTATAAGGGTACTTACCACAGGCTAAAGTGATAGTCAAAAGCTGGTTATTATGGGACTGAAGTTCCTTTGTTTGTATGGACAGCAGTTGACAGGGCAGACATCAAAAACAAGGAATATCTAAAAAACGATCAACTCCACGAAAATGTATAGAACAGTAATTATAATAAATTATAACCAAGTTTGGTATTTAACGGTCTTTTCGTTTTTGAACTATGCTGAACACACACATGGGCATTTTTCTAAAAATGATTTTTTTGGATTCAGGGGTCCTAAAACATGTATTTCCGGTGAAATCTCCCTACGAACTTTTGGGTGGAGTGCAATATCGTCTCTATACACTATGTACCCAGTACTCGTAGAGAAAGTAAAACGTTGTGCAAATGTTTATCTGTATTAACAAGAACAGCAGAATAAGTTTTTCTAAAAATAATTTCGTAAACAATGGATGGAAAAATGTATGTGAATATATCACATAAGGTTCTTTTACTTTCTCTAGCCCAATATGTACAATGTACATAGGGATAGAGAAGGTATTGTAATGCACCATAAAATTCGATACCGAGATTTCCCCGAAAATATATGTTTTGGGGTCCCCTGAGTCCGAAAAAAGTATTTTTTAAAAACAGGTCCGTGTGCGTGTATGTTTGGACAGCATAGCCCTAAAACGAAAAGACTGTTAAATACCAAAAAAAAAATTCCCCCTACCACAAACTACGCTTTACATGGAAAAAATTAAGAAAATGTTGATTTGCTTAAAAATTGGTCTAACGATTTTGATTCAAATCCCGTATATTAAATCTATTTATGTCCGAAATAAATTTATATCTCGAAGTTTTGGGGAATAGCCTCTGAAGAGCTCTTTATTCAGGATGAATTTTGCTTAGCTGCTAAACCGTAAGAGATAAAAAAAACTCAGTACACAAAAAACGTACATCCGGTCAAAACACACAATTTATGTCCTTTACGTTTTTGTTGTGGGGGTAACCGTTTCCGAGATATTCCTTGTTACTGGTTTCAATTGTGAAGTACTTAAACTTTTCTGACAGGAAGTGTCCGTTTTTCTTTTGTTCTACTCCTGGCCAAGCAAAGAAGCGATTTGCAATGACAATCGCATGACGATAGCTTTTAAAACATTTGACAATCACTTTGCCATAGCGCATTCCCTTATTCTCTCCAACTTTAAAAGAACTAAGTAATAAGAACATTCTGCTAATATTTATCTCGATTAGCATTGTGTTACAAAGAAGAATAATCTTTTGTAGGAGGTTTGAAGAGCAGCTAGAGAAAGTTATGTGAGTGTAACACATCAGATTTTTTATGTGTGGCAACACATATTATTACGTTTCTATGGAACCAGCTCCTTGATTCTTAAACAACATTTTGCAGGTATTTTGACCCAACCGAGAATCGATCTGTGGCTCGCCGGGCTGTTTGTCCCATGAATCTGGCAGTAGGCAAATATATGCCTATAGAAACGAGACGGAAACTGGGAATCTAAAGCAAATTTGTCCTGCAAATGGTTTCTGTTTTGTAAATTCCGTGTGCACAGCGCTATCTCTTTGACAGAATGCGGACCGTGTGATCTGAACGCTAAATAACCAACATACCACGTTTGAGAAACACAAATTACACCGTAATTATTACACAAACGCTTCTTTTATTTGTTTCTGTGCTATATATGGTAAGAAGAGGAAGTAATGAATTCCATGTAACATTTTGTTATGGTGATTTCATTAGAAATACATTTTGAGCCTCCCCTTCTTAAAATAAAATAATAAAAAGCATTCTATATGTATGTTGTGAACAGCACAAACAAGAAAAAGCTGATGTGTTCCATTCACATGACTTTTTTCTACAACGCTTTAACAAATTACGTTAAAAAAGATATTCTTCTATATACTTTATGAAAATCGAGATCAACATTAGCAGAAAGTTTCTTAATTACTTGCTTTCTTGTAAGTAGAAGGAAAATAATACACAAGACTAAATTGATAGTCAAATTTTTTAGAAGCCGCTTGCCATGTGGATGGAATCCATTTCTATGCAACTTTTCGATTGAGAATAGTTTTAAGTATTTTACATCTGAAACAAATAAGAACGAACACCTCAGAAATAGCCAATTCCACGAAAAAACGTATATGACATAAATTGCGTGTTTTAACTTGACCTAAATGTTTGTGAATCAAGTTTTTGTTATCTCTTACGGTTTAAATTACCCTAAATTTAGCAAAATTCATTCAGAATAAAGAGGTCTTTAGAGGATATTCTCAGAAAATGCAAGGTATATATTTTATTTGCCTTATAAATGTCTTTAATATACGGTATTTTAATAAAAATGGTTTGAGCCATATTTGAGAAAATGAAAATTTACAATTTTCTTTTATGTAAAGGGTAATTTGGGGTGGGGAATTGTTCTCAAAAGTACTAAACTTAAATCCCAAGTTTGGTATCTTACCGACTTTTATTTTTTGAGTTATGGTGTTCACAGGCACACGGACACATAAACACACGGACCTTTTTTTGAAAATGCTTTTTTTTGGACACAGAGGACCCTAAAACATGTATTTCCGGTGAAATTTCGGTATTACTATGCACATAGTGTATAATGAAGGTATTGCATTCCATCCAAAAATTCGATATCGAGATTACACCGGAAACACCCGCTATAAAAAAACCTTTTAGAAAAACGTCCGTGTGTGTATCCGTGTGTTTACGAATACGATAGCTGAAAAACGAAAAGTCGGTAAAACCTCAAACTTGCTATTCAAGCTTTGTAATACCTGCCGAGGATGCAACATAAGGATTGTGGGAAAAATCCTGCCCCCTCCCAAACATGGAACATTCTGATTTTCTGAAAAATGGCTTCAATTATTTTATTTAATATACTTATATGACAAATAAAACGTATATCTTGAAGTTTCTGGGAATAGTCTCTGAAGACCTCTTTATTCTGGATGAAGTTTATTAAAGTTTGCATAACTGCACAAAAAATGTAGATCTTGTTAAAATACACAATTTCTGTCATATACATTTCATGTTGTAATTTCTGAGATATTCCTTTTTTGGTTTCCGTTTTAAAACTTTACTCATATGGATTTTGAAAACTCCTGATCATGTAAAGAATCGGATTTCAATCACATAGCAAACAGTTTTTAAAAGATTTGACCATCGCTTTAGCCTAGTGTTATTCCTAATTTTCATTCTGCTTATAAGGAAGCCAGTAATTTCTGCTAACCTTTATGATGATTAGCATGAAGTAGATAGAGGATGCAGAGAAAATCATGTGAATGGAATATATCTGATTTTTACTCTTACGTAAACTATGGTATTGAATTTTTCAGTCGGACTCTACCTCTAGAACTTCCGACCTGCACACGGCTGGTGTGAAAGAAATAATTCACACTACGTGACGTAACAGATCATATATATACATTCTGTCAAGAAAGTACCGGGAATTGATCATTTAAAAATCCTGTTTAAAAGGGGATTCAAAATTAGTGTTGTCGCTAAATTGGTACAACTTTCCTCTATATCCACGCGGAGTTTGATCGTCATCTGTCATCTAGTTTGTTTACAGTACGCCATTTTGTTAGTTCATCTCAAAGGTGATTTGCGATTTTACGATGGATACAAATATTGAACAAAGAATTTGTCTCAAATTTTGCATTGCAAATGATATTTCGTGTGCCGAATCACTGAAAATGTTACAGAGGGCTTACGGTGAATCGACTTTATCAAAAACACGTGCATATGAGTGATACAGTGCATTCAAAAGTGGTCGAGATGTGGTGAAAGATTTGCCTCGCTCTGGTCGGCCTCAATGGTTTCAACTGAACTAAAAATGGTCATTTAGTTCTCATAGAGATTGCCGCTGAACTTTCTGTGTCTCACGAATAGATTCGTACCATTTTTAAATAATTGTTTGGGCATGACACGCGTTTTTCAACAAAAACTCAATCGCGTAAGGATTGCTGAAGACATGCTAGAACGAGCCAGTTCCGAACCCACATTCATAAAACGCATTGTAACTGGTGATGAGACGTGGGTTTACGAGTTTGACATTCAAACCAGTCAACAAGCTTCCGAATGGCGCCTTCCAGCTGAACCGAAGCCTAAAAGGGTGCGTCAAACTCGATCAAAACTGAAGGTTATGTTGACAGTTTTTTTCGATTATCACGGTATCGTGCACCCAGAGTTCTTGCCAGAAAGTCAGATAGTAAATAAAGACTATTATCTGAGCGTTATGAGGGGTTTGAGAGACAAATACGGCGTAAAAGCCCAGATTTGTGGAACGACAACTCATGGATTCTGCACCACGATAATGCACCAGCTCACAAGGCTATTATTGTGAACGAATTTCTGGCCAAAAACCCACCAAATTTCATCAAACAACCACCGTATTTAACTGACCTGGCTCCTACTGATTTCTTTCTCTTTCCAAAACTGAAGTTACCACTTCGAGGCACCCGTTTTCAGTCGATAGAAGACATAAAGGAAAATTCGCGGCAACAATTGACATCGATTCTTAAAAGTGCCTACAAAAAATGTTTTGATGATTGGATTGTTCGTTGACATAAATGTATAATTTCAGAAGGGGCCTACTTTGAAGGCGATAAAATAGATTTGGATGAATAATTCATTTTTTGTGTTTTATTGGCAAATTCCCGGAACTTTCCTGACACAGTAGTAGCTCGTATATGTATATAAAGCTCGGACTTAATTATCTACGGAGTTTGTAAGTCGCCATTGAGGTATCTATGACGTCAAAAGATGATTTGACATCTTCTTGTATATTGCCGGGAAAAACGCGAGTAATTTGGAGAATTTAGTATCTACCCGGCATGTTGTATAGACAATTGAGTGGTTAGAGCATGTGGACGCAGACAAGGATATCCGTGGTTCAAATCCCGGTACACAATAAACACAGTTTCCAAAAATGTTTGTAAGCTTTTTTGAAAAAATATCATATGTTCCATTCACATGACTTTCTCTAGTTGTCCCACAAACAAACTTTTCTTACTAAAAATATTGTTTTATTTACATCAAGATAAATATTACCAAAATTGGTCTTATTACCGGCTTTCTTTGCAAGTAAAAGGTAAGTAAGGGAATACATTAGCTGAAGCATTGGTCAAATGTTTTAAATGCTGGTCGCTAAGTGAAATAACTGAAATTTGGTTCGCTTTGCTTGCTAGAAGTAAACAAAAGAGAGACAAGAAACATGTATTCCAGAGAAAATTAAGTAGCTTAAAACTGAAACCAATAACTCGGAATAACTTGAAAGTGGTTAACTCTACAAAACTGTATATGACATAAATTGTGTGTTTTAATGAGATCTACATGTTTTGTGCAGTAAGTTACTGTCTATCTCTTGCAGTTTTACAGATATACAAAAGCCATCCAGAATAAAGAGGTCCTGAGAGGCTACTCCAAGAGAATTGTTTATATTTTAAACATAAATGCATTTTAATAAAAATCCGTTAGAGCTATTTTTGAGAAAATCAAAATGTTCTAAAAATATTCCATATAAAGGGTATTTAGCGGTGCGGGATTATCTTAAAAATCTTCATACCTCAACGTTTTTGAGCTGCGCACAGACAATCCTACGGTCATGTTTCTAAAAATGCTTTTTTGGATTAAGGGGTCTCAAAACTTGTGCATCTGGTGAAATTTTGGTTTAATTTTTTTTTTTGTGAAAAGAATACCTTCCCTATTCATATGTACACTGTGCTTTGGAAAAATCTGCTTGTGTGTATGTTTGTCAGTGTGTGTGCCTATGTGGATATGTGTGTCTGTGGACAGCATAGCTTAAAAACGAAAACACCGCTAACTACCAACTCGAAAATTTTCAAGAAAATCCCCCCAACAAACTTTTACATGGAAACACTTTTGAAATTTTTGATTTTTTAAAGATTTTCATTAAGATCTCTTACATTTAAGATATTTACATAACAAACAAAATGTATAATATACTTGAGTTTTCTGGAAATAGTTTCTGATGAAAACTTTATTCTGAATGAATGTTTCGGAAGTTTGCATAACTGGTAAAGCGTAAGAGATATTTTTCAGATATTTCTTGTTATGGTTTCAGCTTTAAAATCTTAATACTTTACTAATACGGGAACTTGTCAACACATGACCACGCAAAGAATCGCATTTGTATATCATATCAACCATATTTTAAAGCATGTCCGTTCAGCCTAGTGAACCCCCAATTTCCCTTATACTTATAAGGAACTAAGTAATAAAACCATTTCTACTAAAGTTTATCTCGATTAGCATGAAGTAGATAAAAGAATAAGATTTTTAACAATACTTTTGTTGCACAGATGTAGCGGAAGGAATTTGAATGGAACACATGAGATTTTTACTTTCTCTATACGTACTATGTACATAGTATATAGATAAAGTATTGTATTCCACCATCGAGATTTCATCGGAAATACATGTTTTGGGTTCCCTGAATGCAAAAGAGCCGCGCCGTGGCCGAGTGGTCAGACCATTTGCCTCTCACCTAGACGGCCCGGGTTCGATCCCAAGCGACCGCATGTGAGATTTGCGGTGGACAAAGCGGCGCAGCAGCGCGTTTTCTCCGAGTTCTCTGTTTTCCCCCGCCATCTCATTCCACCGGGGCTCATCTTCATGTATCATCAGTGTCATCGCCTGCGGTGCCAGAGCAGTAAAAGCGGGCGTTTAACACTACCCAAAAAAAAAAAACATTTCTGGAAAAAGGTGCATGTATGTGTGTCTGTGGACAGCATAGCTCAAAAACTAAAGGACCGTTAAATACCGAACTTGGCATTTAAGTTTTCTGTCTTCCAAAGATACGACACGAAGATTTTCAAGAAAATCCCCCACGCAACTACTCTTTACACGGAACTTTTTTCGAAAATTGTGACTCTCTCAAAAATGGCTCTAACGATTTTGATTAAAAGTATATATATTAAAGATATTTGCTTGACAAATAAAATGTATATCTTCAAACACCTGGGAATATCCCCTAAAAACTACTATATTCTGGATGAATTTTACGGAATTTTGCATAACTGTTAAACTCTAAGAGATGGACAAAAAATTACCATACGAAAACTGTAGAGCACATTAAAACACACAATTTGTGTTATATACAATTTTTCCGTGGAGTTGATCGCTTTTGAGGTATTCCATGTTTTTGAATTCAGCTTTGAAAAACTTATACATTTCTCATACAGGAATTTGTCAACTTCTGTCCATACAAATAAAGGAGCTTAAGTCACATAGCACCCAGCTTTTGACCATCTATTTTACTCTCCTATTTCACTTCTACTCACAAGGAAGCAAGTAATAAGACTACTTCTGCTGATTTTTACTTGTTTAGCATGAAATAAACAGAAGCATAAGCGTTTTTACAATAGTTTGTTGCAGAGCTGTAGAGAAAGTCATGTGAATGAAACACATCAGATTTTTTTTTTTACATTAAGGAGTTACAGAAAATGTTGATCAGCTGTTTGTCACGAGTCGATTACCAGCTGGTCGCTGCAGACAGCATGCGGGCATCTGGATCGTTAGCCATGCGCCAGGCCTCTAATTGGACGGGGTGTGGTGGCCAAACGACCCTTCAATCATCTCAAAGTGCCATGGACATATCCCTGGACGCTAATTTAACTTTACCACCACTTGCATCACTGTCGAAAGCAAAACTGTATCTCTGCAGTAAGGCAAAACGTTATTGTTCGGTGCTAAATTTATTTCCTTGTGGGGAAATTACACCTTAAGTGAGTATTCAATTGTTTTTACAGAAATTAATATGAATTATTCTATAAATCATGATAATTATTTCAAGTGGTTATTTGCATTAATAGCTTATGTAGTTAAGTCTATAAGAAGTATTTCATTCAGCAGAAAAGTAATAAAACAGTCTTAAAACATGTGAATTCATACGCCTCTTTCTCTGATACTGCTTGCAATACATAATCACACCTTAGCGTGCTTGTTCCTAATATAATCAGCTATCTTCTGAATCTCAAGTATTTAGCAATGATACAATTTCAGTAAAAATTAAAAAAGAAATATATTTGCAAATTCAACAAGTAAAATGTGGAAAATTTGCAATGCTGTTTCCTTAATATGATCAATACATGCTATAACATCAGAAAGTTCAACTATGTGCTGAAAATTTATAGTTCTCATACTTTTTGAGAAAAGGCTCATAAGTATCCTAAAATGATTCATCCATTTTGCTCTACTGGTTGGCAGGTGATAGTCTAATCTGTTTATGTTTTATCACGTCATTAAAAAAGTCCCTTGTGACAAAAAGAATTAAAAATGTGGTCTAATATTTCAACCTTAGGTTCACACACAATACATCCTAGGCTTCTCTGTGTAACCCTTGGTTTAGTCTCTAATTTTTACTTTCTCTATACGTACTATGTACATAGGTATAGAGAAAGTATTGTATTCCACCCAAAAATTCCATACCGAGATTACACCGGAAATACACGTTTTGGGTCCCCCTGAATCCAAAAAAAGCATTTTTGGAAAAAGGTCCGTGTGAGTGAGTGTCTGTGTGTCTTTGGACAGCATAGCCCAAAAACGAAAAGACCGTTAAATACCAAACTTGGTATTTAAGTTTGGTATCTTCCAAGGATGCGACAAGAAGATTTGCAAGAAAATCCCCCCACCCCTAACTACCCTTTACATGGAACATTTTTCGAAAATTTTGATTTTCTCAAAAATGGCTCTAACGATTTTGATTAAAATTTCGTATATTAAAGATATTTATCTGACAAATAAAATGTATATCTTGAATTTTCTGGTAATAGCCTCTGAAGAGTAGTTTATTCTGGATGAATTTTACTAAATTTTGAATAACTGCTAAACCGTAAGGGATGGACAAAAACTTAATACACAAAACATGTAGAGCACGCTAAAATACATAATTTATGTTATATATACATTTTTTTCGTGAAGTTCGTCGTTTTTGTGACATTTCTTATTTTTGGTTTCTGCTATGAAAAACTTATACATTTCTCATACAGGAATTTGTCAACTGCTGTCCATACAAACAAAGGAACTTCAGTGACATAGCAGCCAGCTTTTGATTATCACTTTAACCTGTGGTACTCCCTTATTTCACCTCTACTTACAAGGAAGCAAGTAATATGGCTATTTCTGCTAATGTTTTACTGATTAGCATGAAATTAATAGAAGTATAAGCTTTTTAAGAATAATTTGTTGCAGGGATATAGAGAAAGGCATGTGAATGGTACACATCAGATTTTTATTGTTGTTCTGTGACGTACTTTGAGAAATTGACATTGTGGAATAAAAGGTAATGAAGCTGCTGTTTTCTTGCCAAAATAGTATCAAAATCATCTGGTCCTTTTTCTTATTCTATTAAAAGAATAATTGCTGCAATAAATGTAAAGAAGAATTTGCTTCACAAACAAAAGGAAAGACTATATGATGCAGCATGTAAAATTTCTACACTAGCAAGAAAATGTTGAGTAGCAACTTTTAGATTACTAACAAACACCTACATAGGCTTGGTATTGCTGAATGTCCATTCTGTGCCTTTCATCAAAATACTGCAAATGCTAAACATTAGAAACCAACCCGCCACATTTGAAATATATTTGAAAATTCAAAAAAGTAAAAATGTGGAAAATTTCCAATGTTGTTGTTTCCTTAATTTGATCAATACATACATAGCCTCATGATTATGCTTAAGAAAGTTCAACTATGTGCTGAAAATTTCAGCTTACCAGCTATTACACTTTTTGAGAAAAGGGTACATAAGTATCCAAAAATGCTTCATCCATTTTGCTCTGCTGGTTAGCAGGTGATAGTCTAATTCTTTTATGTTTTATCACGTCACTAAAAAGTCCCTTCTAACAAAAAGAATTAAAAATTTGGTCTAATATTTTAACCTTAGGTTCACAATACATCTAAGTTTTGAAATTGGTCTAGGCTTCTCTGTGTAACCCTTGGTTTAGTCTCTAATTTTTACTTTCTCTATACGTACTATGTACATAAGTGTATAGAGAAGGTATTGCACGCCAACAAAAAATTCGATACTGAGATTTCACCGGAAATATATGCTTTAGGGTCCCCCGTATCCAAAAAAAGTATTTTCAGAAAAAGGTCCGTGTGTGTGTGTCCATGTGTCAGTGTGTCCGTGTGTCTGTGAACACAATAACTCAAATACGAAAAGTCGGTAAAGTACCAAACTTGGTATTTAAGGTTAGTATCTTCCAGAGATGGGACACGAAGATTTTGAGAAAAATCCACCCACTCCAAACTACCATTTACATAGAACTTTTTTCGAAAATTTTGATTTTCCAAAAAATGGCTCTATCAATTTTGATTAAAATATCGTATATTCAAGTTATTTACCGGGCAAATAAAATGTATATCTTGAATTTTCTGGGAATAACCTCTGAAGCCCACTTTATTATGGAGGAATTTTGCATAACTGCTTAACCGTAAGAAATGGACAAAAACTTACCGCACAAAAAATGTAGAGCACATTAAAACACACAATTTGTTACGTGATTTTTTTCAAGGAGTTGATCGTTTTTGAGATATTCCTTGTTTTTGGTTTCAGCTTTGAAAGCTTATACTTTTCTCATACAGGAATTTTTCAATTCGTGTTCATACAAAGTAACCAGTTTTTGACTTCACTTTAACCTATGATACTCCCATATTTCGCTTCTACTTTCAAGGAAGCAAGTAATAAGGCTATTTCTGGGTGAATTTTACTCGATTAGCTTTAAGTAAATAGAAGCATATGCCTTCTAGCAATAATTTGTTGCAGAGATATAGAGAAAGTCATATGAATGGAACACATCAGATCAGGGTAAGGTTTCAATTGTTTGCACTAACAACATAATCTTTCTCTTGCTATCTGATATACTAACTATTCTTTCGAAACATTCCTTTTTCTGCATCACAGCAATGAAGATAAAAATTAGCAGAACTGGTCTCATTACTCGCTTCCTTGTAAGTAGAAGAAAAATAACCAATAGTCAAATAGTTTAAAAAATGCTGTCCAAGTGAAACAAGTGAGGTCAATTTCGCTTTGCATGGCCAGCAGTAAAACAAAAGAAATAAAACGAAAGGAGTCTTCCCATTTGAGAAAGCCAGGTAATTTAAAATTGAAATCAATACTATGGAAAGTCCCGAATAAAGGTCAACACTGCAAGATAAACATTTGACATATATTAAGCATTTTAACGAGATCTATATATTTTGCCTTTCTCTTACGGTTCAACAGTTATACGAACTTCAGCAAAATCCATTCAGAATAAAGAGGCCTTCCTAATATACCCCTAGAAAACTCAAAATCCAATTCGGGTTCAAATCCAAGTGACCACATGTAAGATTTGTGGTGGACAATTCGGCGCAAGAGCAGGTTTTCTCCGGGTTCTCCAGTTTCCCCCGCCATCGCATTCCACCGTTGCTTCATCTTCAATCCATGTATCATCAGTGTCATCGCCAGCCAGTGCCCCACAAATAGTAAAACTAGGTGTTAAACACTACAGAAAATCTTTAATATGCAGTGTTTTAATGAAAATCGTTTGAGCCATTTTTGAGAAAAAATACAAGGGTTGGGGCAAAAGTCATGGCAACTAGCTTTTTTCTTGTAGATATGTGAACGGATCACAAAGTATATGCCTGTGGAAGTTCTGAAGGCGTAGTGCATGTGCCAAACAACAGATGGCTCTGTGATAACTGGTAGTAGCACAGCGAGGGCTGTGAAATCAGTCAGTTGGTGAGTGTCTTGTGAGATGGAAGTAATCCGTGTTGACCAGCGCGCTTACATTAAAATAGCTGTTCTCCGAGGGAGAAATGGGATGGAATTAGTGGAAGCCCTTGGGAATAATACAGTAACACGGTGGGTAGGAAAGTTTCGGCAAGGACGTGTGTCAACCAGCAATGATGAACGTCCGGACGACCTGTCAGTGTGCGGACCGACACGGCGCGTGCCGTCAGCGAGCAACTCCTGGATGACACTACTGGAGTTAGAGAGGACAAGTGGCATCGAGAAACGCGCCGTCCACAGGATATTGTGTAATGAGCTGCAACTACGCAAAATCACATTGTGGTGGGTACCGCATGCATCGACGGAAGTTCAAAGGTGGATGTGCTCTGCAATATGCTCCGACCACCTTGCACGCTGGCAACAGGACGGCGATCAATTGTTGCCACGAATAATTGCCATCGATGAATTTTGGTCAGGGCATACGAACCAGAACTTAAACGTCAGTCCACGGAGTGGCGACATGCTGGATCACCAAGGAGACAGAAGTTCCGCCAGAATCCCTCCCCAGTCAAATTGATGGTGATCGTCGCTTATAGCGTCATGGATGTCATTGTTTGCCACTTTGATCCACATGGCAGAACGTGACCGCACAGTACTACAGGGACTTCCTGGTGCGACAGGTACGAGGAGGAAGAAACGTCTGGATCTTGTGGACGGTGCAATAGTCCTGCACGACAATACAAAACCACATAAAGCATTTGCCCTCTGACTTTGATCTCATTCGAAAGATTAAGCAACCACTACTTGGTAGGCAATGTTCAACACAAGAGGACATTGCTAATGCTGTGCGCGAACAGATGACCCAATTTACACATGGTGCGGCAAATGCTGCGGCAATTGGTCTTCAGCACCTCCCACATCGTTGGCAGCGTGTGGTGACAGTAGCAGGAGACTACTTTGAGGGTCTTTAGGCCCAGATTTCTCATGTCATCTGTCGTTTGCACCGTGAAGGCCATATTGGCCTGTATACTACCGTAATAAAGTAGTGTGTTACGATATTCAGTGTTCACTCAAGTAGCTAACTCATGGTCTTTTTGTCTCTGTATATGTCACTTTTCCAACCGGACTGGTATCTTCAAGAAAATAAATAGTCGCCATGACCTTTGCCGAAGCCTCTTACAACAATTAAATTCTTTTCTATATAAAGAGTACAATGTGGTGGGGGGATTTCTTCATAATCTTCTTGTCGCATCCTTGGAAGGTACTAAACATAAATACCAATGTTGGTATTTAACGGTCCTTTCGCTTTTGAGCAATGCTACCCACAGACACACACATACACACACAGACACACGCTTACACATGTGGACCTTTTTTTTTCTAAAAATGCTGTTTTTACTTTCGCTACACGTACCTACCATGTGCAAAGTGTAGAGGGAAGGTGTTGTATTGCACCAAAAATTCGATACTGAGATTTCACAGGTAATACATGTTTGAGACCCCCCTGAGTCTAAATAAGCAATTTTAGAAAAGTTCACATGTCTGTATGTCTGTCTGTGTGTATGTGTATGTCTGTGGGCAGCATAGTTCAAAAACGAAAGGACCGTTAAATACCAAACTTGTTATTTAAGTTTTGTATATTCCAAGGATGCATGTTCAAGAAAACCACCCCACCCCCAACTGCCCTTTACATGGAACATTTTTTGAAAATGTTGAAAATGGCTTTAACGATTTTGATTAAAATACCGTATATTAAAGATATTTAATTTACAAATGAAATGCATATCTTGAATTTTCTGAGAAGACTACTTTATTTTGGATGAATTTTACGGAATTTTACATAACTGCTAAACCGTAAGAGATGGATAAAAAAACCTATCACAGAAAAAAATGTAGAGCTCGTTAAAATACTCAATTTATGTTATACACATTTTTTTTCACGGAGTTGACCGTATTTGAGATATTCCTTGTTATTATTTTCAGGTTTAAATTACTTATACTTTTCTCGGACGGATATTTATCGACTCCTGTTCATAAAAATCACATAGCAACTCAGTTTTTAAAACATTTGACTATCGGTTTAGCCTATGGGTCTCCCTTATTTCCCTCCCTTCTACCTACAACATACAGGTAATAAGTCTCTTTCTATTAATTTTTTCTCGTTTAGGATTAAGTAAACAGAAGAATATATTTTTTCATAGTAATTGACTGCAGATATGTAGAGAAAGTCATGTGAATGTAACACATAATCTTTGTAATTTAAGGGACCTCAAAACATATTTTGGGTGGAATATAATACCTTCTCTAGCTACCATGTAAACTGTATGCACATTCGTGCTGAAGAAAATAATTAAAGCAAGCTTTTAAGAGATATTAAACATTTTCAACTTTGGAAGATCAAATCGAGGTGTTTACGAGTTGAGTATACATATGTGTATTTCTACTTTCTCTACAGTGTTATGTATATAGTGTATAGAGGAGGCATTGTAATGCACCCAAAAATTCGATACCGAGATTCACCGAAAATACATGTTTTGAGAACCCCTGAATCCCAGAAAGAAACTTTTTACTTTCTCCATACGTACTATCTACATTGCATTCCACCCTAAAATTCGATACCGAGTTTTCGCCGGAAATATATGTTTTAGGGTCCCCTTTATCCAAAAAAAGCATTTTCAGAAAAATGGCCATGTGTCTGTCCGTGTGTCTGTGAACACGATAACTCAGAAACGAAAAGTGGGAAAATAACAAACTTGGTATTTAAGTTTAGTATTTTCCAGGGATGCGACACGAAGATTTTGAGAAAAATTTCCACACCCCTAACTACACTTTACGTGGAACTTTTTTCGAAGTTTTTGATTTTCTAAAAAATTGCTGAAACGATTTTGAATAAAATATCATATATTAAATATTCACCTGACAAATAAAATGTATCTCTTGAATTTTCTGGAATAGCCTCTGAAGACTACTTTATTTTCGGTAAATTTTACGGAATTTTGCATAACTGCTAAACCGTAAGAATTGGACATAAAATCTTACCACACAACAAATGTAGAGCAGCTTAAAACACACAATTTATGTTATATACTTTTTTCATGGAGTTATTGTTTTTTAGATATTCCTTGTGTTTTCAGCTATAAAGACTTACACTTTCCTCATACAGGGCTTTGTGAGCTTGATTAGCTTGAAGTAAATAGAAGCATAAGCTTTTTAACAATAATTTGTTGCTGAGATGTAGAGAAAGTCATGTGAATGGAACACATCAGATTTTTTCAATTACATATTGATATCACAGTGTGCTCGGCATTTAAAAGGCTTAAAAGAGATAGAAGGGGTTTGTAAGAATGGTTTAAAGATGAATGAATTCGCAATCAATGTGAGTACTATACACCAGGTTTTTTTCTTAGTGAGTTAACAGTTCGATGGACATTTGGAATGTTATTTACCAATACATCCGGATTG
Source organism: Hymenopus coronatus (assembly GCA_030762935.1). Classification (NCBI taxonomy): domain Eukaryota; kingdom Metazoa; phylum Arthropoda; class Insecta; order Mantodea; family Hymenopodidae; genus Hymenopus; species Hymenopus coronatus. The sequence goes on along the minus strand of CM060899.1, from coordinate 20,220,125 downwards.
GATACCTGTCCCATCCATCTTAATCAGCGAATATGGTAGTTTGCTATTTAGGATAAAGGAAGCTTCTCGCTTGTTACAGGAAAACACGTAGTGCTTTGCATTTTGTGTGCTCCGAATAAAATCTACCGACACTTGATTTAATTGTGTGATGAACATGAATCAAGCATTTCCTTTCCTTGGACTGCAATGCGCTCTAAGGCGACACAACTGGGTGGTGCTGGTACAAGCATGTATATACATACAGTTGCAACTGAACATGCAATTACAATTCCCGAGCAGGAAGTTGCTACGATGCGACACAAATAATAATTCTTACATGTTGAAGCAATAGTGCATGACTCGGGTCACGTAACTGGTAATCGTTTCGTCTTCCTTCTCGCCACATCGATTGCAGATGCCTTTTCAAGAGCTGAACCTGAAAATGCCCGTTTTGGACGAGCCGTTTTTTTTCCGTTTCCGATAGACTATAAACAAAAGACAAGTTCATAGAAAACAATTATTTTATAAGTAGAAGTTTTGTACGTTGTTTTGAAGATCTTCGTTTGTTTAAAAAAACTGCCGTCCTAGCCACGTCTTCAGTTCAGGGAAAAGGTGAAAGTCGCTGGGTGCCAGCTCAGGACTGTACGTCGGATGATCGAAAGTGTCCCATTGAAATTGTTCAAGGAGCCGATGGGTTGTGCCAGCAGTATGTGGACGAGCATAGTCATGGATCAACACAATTCCTGAAGTCAGAATTCCTCTTCGGTTGTTTTGAATGGCTCTCCGCAATCGTCGTAAAGTACGAAGATCTTCAAATGCTCATTTGAAATCATTGGCGGCAACATTTTTTGAAGGACGGATACTGCAAAGCTTGTGCACAGGTGCGATAAATGTCTCAATCTTTATGTTGAAAAGCATTCATAAGTTTACAACATTTTAGTAATAAAATAATTGTTTTCTATGAACTTGTCTTTTATTTATAGCCTATCGGAGGCTGTAAAAACGGCCTTCGTACATAGTGTATAGAGAAGACATTGTATTGCACCTAAAAATTCGATACCGAGATTTCACCAGAAATCCAAATCCAAAAAAAGATTTTTGGATAAATGTGTCTGTGTGTATGCGTGTGTCTGTGGACAGCAAAGCTCAAAAACGAAAAGACGGTTAAATAACAAACTTGGTATTTAAATTTGGTATCTTCCAAGGATGCGACACGAAGATTTTACAGAAAATCCCCGCATTCCAAACTACCCTTTACATGGGAAAAATTACGAAAATTGTATTTTTCTTAACAACGGCTCTAACGATTTTAATTTAATAACACATATTAAGGCCATTTCATCACAAATAAATTGTATATTTTTAATTTTCAGAGAATAGCCTCTAAAGATCTTTTTATTCTGGATTACTTTTATTAAATTTTGCATAACTGGTAAACCGTAAGAGATGCACAAGCATTTACCACACAAAATGTAGATCACGATAAAGCACACAATTTATGTCATATACATTTTTTTTTTCGTAGAGTTTATCGTTTTCGAGATATTCCTTGTTATTGATTTCAGTTTTAAAATATTTAAACTTTTCTAATAGGAGAAATTGTCGAAGTTCGGCAATTCAAAGAAGCGGATTTCAAACCCATTTAAAACATTTTACTGTGGTTTGCCTTGTGCATTCCCTTATGCCCTTCTACTTTTAAAGTAACTAATAAGACCATTTCTGCTAATTATTATCTCGATTAGCCTGAGGTAGATAGAAGAATAAAATTATTAACAATAATTTGTTACAGCGATATAGAAAAATTCTTGGTAATGGAGTACTTCCGATTTTTTATTACTCGCCCAAAGATTCGATGTCAATATTTCACCGCAAATATGTTTTGGGGTCCGGTGAGTCGTCCAAAAATTATTTTTAGAAAAAATCTGATGTGTTCCATTCACATGACTTTCTCTATATCTCTGCACTAAATTTTCGTTAAAAATCTTATGCTTATCTTTACTTCTTGTTAATCGAGAAAAAAAAAATAGCAGAAATAGTCTTATTACTTGCTTCCTTGAAAGTAGAAGCGAAATAAGGGAGTACCATAGATTAATGTGACAGCCAAACGCTGGTTGCTATGTGACTGAAGTTTCTTTGTTTGTATGGACAGGAGTTCACAAAGTCCAGTATGAAAAAAAAGTATGCTTTTACAGCTGAAACCAAAAGCAAGGAATATCTCAAAAACAATCAAGTCCACAAATATATATATATATATATATATATATATATATAAAATAAATTGTGTGTTTTAAAGTGCTTTATATTGTTGTGTGGTAAGTTTTTGTCCATCTCTTACGGTTTAGCAGTTATACAAAATTCCGTAAAATTGACCCAGAATAAAGTAGTCTTTAGAAGATATTCCCAGAAAATTCAAAATATACATTTTATTTGTCAGGTAAATATATTTAATATACAATATTTTAATCAAAAACGTTAGAGCCATTTTCTATAAAATCAAAATTTTCGAAAAAAGTTCCATGTAAAGGGTAGTTTGGGGTAGGGGGATTTTTCTCAAAATTTTCGTGTCGCATCCCTGGAAGATAATAAACTTATCTACCAAGTTTGGTATTTTACCGACTTTTCGTTTTTGAGCTATCGTGTTCACAGACACACGGAGACACACAGACATTTTTCTGAAAATACTTTTTTTGGATACAGGGGACCCTAACACATACTTTCGGTGACATCTCGATATCGATATTTTTGGTGGAGTGCAATAACTTCTCTACACACTATGTACATAGTATGTATAGAGAAAGTAAAAAGAACCGTGTTTCGTAAAATGTGCCATGGGGTTATTAGGGGGTACTTTCTTGAAAATCTTCGTGTTGCATTCTTGAAGGATACCAAACATAAATATCAGTTATTTTCGCTTTTGAGCTATGCTGCTCACAGACACACACACTGACACACACTTACACAAACACACGGACATTTTTCTAATTTTTTTGGGATTCAGGGGGTCCCAAAACTTGTATTTCCGGTGAACTCTCGGTATCGAATTTTTGAATGCAATATAATACATTTTCTATACACGATGTACATAGTACGTGTAGAGAAAGTAAGAAACCTTTTTAGAACAACAGAGATGTAGAGAAAGTGATAGGAACGGAACACATGAGGTTTTTTTATAGTGTTTAACGCCCGCTTTAACTACTTGTGGCACCGCAGGCAATGACATTAATGATACATGAATGAAGATGGAGCACTACTGAAATGCGATGGCGGGGGAAACCGGAGAAACCGGAGAAAACCCGCACCTGAGCCACTTTTTGCACCACAAATCTCACATGCTATCGCTTGCCACGGCCATTTTTGAGAAAATCTAATTTTTTCCATGTTAAGGATAGTTGAGGATGGGATTATTTTCTTGAAAATTTTTGTCGTATATTCTTGGAATATACTGGACTTAAATACCGAGTTTGTATTTAAAGGACTTTTCTTTTTTGAGCTATGCTGCCCCCCCACATACACACACGGTGCTTTTCCTAAAAATACTGTTTTTTTATTCAGGGGGACACAAAACTTGTATTTCTGGTGAAATTTAGGTATCAAATTCTTGGGAGTATTAGAATAGCTTTTCTATACACTATGCACATAGTACGTGTTGAGAAAGTACGAAATTAAGGCCACCTCTGTGGTATTAACAGCAGCAAATAATTGCGCAATGCACAGAGAAGGTTTCATTAGAAGTACAGTCTGGGCTAAGATCGGAGTGGGGTATAGAGCAATACATCAAAACAGGTATCAAACTCATTAGAGAGGCACTTGTGTGAAATATACTTTTTTTTTTTAAACCACTTTTTTTTATTAGAATCACCAAAAGTATCAGTTTTAATATAGGTACAGCATATCAGCTCACAATATCTTTTATTTTATTTATTTTCTTATTTTATTGTATTCTTTTAAAATTTGCATTTCTTAAGAACTCTTTGTTTGTTATATATTTAGCAACTAACTTGTGTCTGTGTGTTTTTACTTTCTCTTCATGTACTAAGAACATAATGTATAGAGATGGTTTTGTATTGCACCCAAAAATTCGATACCGAGATTTCACCGGAAATACACCATTTGGGTCCCCCTGTAACCAAAAAAAGCATTTTTGGATAAAGGATCTTGTGTGTTCTGTGGACAGCATAGCTCAAAAACGAAAAGACGGTTAAATACCAAACTTGGTATTTAGATTTGGTATCGGCCAAGGATGCGACACGAAGATTTTCAACTATGCAGCCCATACACAAACACTCACTCAAACACACACACACACACACACACACACACACACACACACAGTTCGTTTAGAGAAAGTAATAAACTTTGAAGAATGATTTGTTGCAGAGATGTAGACAAAGTGAAGTGAATAGAACACGTCTGATTTTTACTTTTACTATGTACATAGTGTATAGAGAAGGTATTGCACTCCATTCAAACATTCGAATACGAGATTTCACCGGAAACATTTGTTTTAGGGTCCCCTGTATCCAAAAAAAGCATTTTCAGAAAAAGGCCTGTGTGTGTGTGTGTGTGTGTGTGTGTGTGTGTGTGTGTGTGTGTGTGGTGTGTCTGTGACCACGGATACTCAAAAACGAGAAGTCGGTAAAATACCAAACTTGGTATTTAAGTTTAGTATATTCCAGGAATGCGACAAGAAGATTTGAGAAAAATGCCCCCACCCCAAACTACAATTTAAAGGAATTATTTTCGAAAATGTTGATTTTCTTCTACATGCCTCTAAAGATTTTCATTAAAATATCGTATAGTAAAGATATATACTCAACAAATAAAAGGTTTATCTTGAATTTTCTGGGAATAGCCTCCGAGGATTTCTTTAATCTGGATGAATTTTACGGAATTTTGCATAACTGCTAAACCGTAAGGAATGGATAAAACTTGCCACACAAAAAATGTAAAGCACTTGAAAACACACAATTTATGGTATATAAATATTTTTCGAGGAGTTGATCGTTTTTGAGATATTCCTTGTTTTTGGTTTCAGGTTTAAAAAACTTGTACTTTTCTCATACAGGAATTTGTCAACTCGTGTCCATACAAACAAAGGAACCAAGTCACCAAGTAACCAGCTTTTGACTTCACTTTAGCCTACGATGCTCCCATATTTTGCTTCTACTTACAAGGAAGCAAGTAATGAGATTATTTTTGCTAATTTTTTCTCGATTATCATGAAATAAATAGAAGCATAAGCTTTTTAATAACATTTTATCAGGGATGTAGAGAAAGTCATGTACGCATCATATTTTTTTATTAAAAATACCAAAAGTATAAGTTTTAATATAGGTACAGCCTATTAGTTCACCTTTTTTTGTTATTTGTTTATTTTCTTATTTTATTGTATTTTTTTAAATTTTGCATTACTTAAGAGCTCGCTGTTTTGTTATATATTTAGGCACTAATTTGTGTCTGTGTGTTTTTACTTTCTCTTTACGTACTATGAACATAATGTATAGAGGTTGTTTTGTATTGCACCCAAAAATTCGATACTGAAGATTTCACCGGAAATACACATTTTGAGTCCCTTTGAAACCAAAAAAGGCATTTTTGGATAAAGGTTCATGTGTGTGTCTGTAGACAGCACGGCTCAAAAACGAAAAGACACTTAAATGCCAAACTTAGTATTTAGGTTTGGTATCTTCAAAGTATGCGATACGAAGATTTTCAATATGGTGGCCACACACAGACACACACAGGCACACACATGCACACACAGACACACACATAGACACACAAAGGCACACAGAGACACACACAGACACACACAGACACACACAGACACACATGCACACACAGACACACACAGACACACACAGACACACACAGACACACATGCACACACAGACACACACAGACACACACAGACACACACAGGCACACACAGACACACATGCACACACAGGCACACACAGACACACACAGACACACACATGCACACACAGACACACACAGACACACACAGACACACACAGGCACACACAGACACACACAGGCACACACAGACACTCACAGACACACATGCACACACAGACACACACAGGCACACACAGACACTCACAGACACACATGCACACACAGACACACACAGGCACACACAGGCACACACAGACACACACAGACACACATGCACACACACAGACACACACACATAGGCCCACACAGGCACACACAGGCACACACAGACACACACACATAGGCCCACACAGGCACACACAGGCACACACAGGCACACACAGACACTCACAGACACACATGCACACACACAGACACACACAGACACACACACATAGGCCCACACAGGCACACACAGACACACACACATAGGCCCACACAGGCACACACAGGCACACACAGACACACACAGATACACAGTAAGTATAGAGAAACTGATAAGCTTTTAAGAATAGTTTGTTACGGAGATGTAGAGACAGCGAAGTGAATGGAACACATCAGATTTTTCACCTATGTGTAGTTTAACAACGAGCACACAAAAGCTATTTCTGGTTCGCCACTGGCGTTGCATTTACTTTAGAATGCAAACTAGCCACACGACCTGTAATTACGTCTATTTCGCGATCGCTGCTCGTTAACTATCGGCAAATTGAAGAGCGCTGCAGAACTACCCTTAGCCAGCAGTCATTATCTAGAGACGGCTTTTATTCGGCTCATTATTTTCAGGGTGATCAAACACTTGGTCCCCAATGACGACTGCCCGCAAATGAGCAAATATTTGAGGAGACAGGGGGAGATGCGTGCGGTCAGTGGCCGAGGGGGTAACACAACCAAGGAAGTGATTATTATGGCTAGCATCTCGCCGCCACGATAAGGACTTCACAAAATAAAGACACGTGTTCGAATGCGGTACGTGATGGACGCTGATTGTATTCGAAATATCCCCACCCTAACCGATGTTACAATGTCTGCAGCTTTCCATTGTCATTCTACATGCGTCTTGTGCACAGGCAAAATGTTGTGTTGACAATTATTTTAAAAAGACTTTCTCTACATCTCTTTAACAAATTATTGTTAAAAAGCTTATGCCTTTATTAATTTATTTTTTTATTGTTTCATTTAACATCTAAGGTCATATTGTGGGCTTTGCACTTGAAAGAACACGTCTGTAGGTCTTTTATGTTTGGTTTATTTTTATTTTCCTCAAACACACACACACACTCATACTTCCAGACCCTGTGAGGGATAGGGAATAATTTTGGCTAAAGAAAAATTCAGCGCCCTACTGGGAATCGAACCCGGCACCTTTGGGTGAAATGTTAGCTCACTGACCATTCGACAACGGAGGCAGTAGCTTTTGTTTACTTCATGGTAATCGAGATAAACATTATGTTGTCCTTATTACTTATTCCTTGTAAGTAGAATCTTCCATTCACGTGATGTCCTCTGCAACAAACCTTTTATTCAAAACATTAATCTGTTATCTACATCATCTAATCAAGATAAACATGAGCGCAATTAGTCTTATTGCCAGCTTTCTTGTAGATAGAAAGGGAAATAAGCGAGTACATAGGCTAAAGCGATAGTCGATTTTTTAAAAGCTAGTCGGTATGTGAAACAATTGAAATTCGGTTCTCTTTGCAAGGCCAACAGCAAAACAAAGAGAGATCTACGAAAAAATCTGATGTGCTCCATTTATATTTACTATATCTGTAACAAATTATTCTTAACAGCATATTCTACTATCTACTTCATTCTAACTGTCACACGAGGGTCAGCTGATGGGTCCCGGGCCTCTCAATGAAAACAGTCTTTAAAAAAACCGCTTTATTTCTGAACATAATCTCCAGAAAGGCTAATAAATTTGTCATATCGGTTGTCTAATTTAATTAAACCATCTCTGTATCACCTCGTTGCTGTGAAATCTTCGTTTTCCAATACTTTTTTTGAGGTTTGAGAACAGGTGATAGTAACTGGATGCTAGATCTGAAGAATAGGGTGGATGTTCAAGCAATTCGATCTTTAATTGCCACATTTTTTGCATTGGAATGACAAAACGATGATTTTGCAATTGACTTTGCCTTTTTTGGAGTTTGTTCGCCTGGCGCAATTCACTGTTTTGACTGTGATTTACTTCCTGGAGTGTAGTGATGTATCCAAGTTACATCCATGGTTATAAGCCGTCTCAAAAATGTATTGGAATTTTTTCGGAGTGCTCTGCATCCTTAACAGAAACAGTTTTTCTTTGCAACTTTTGAACAGGTGTCAACAAACGTGACACCCATCTTGCACAGACGTTGTGAAAGCCTAAAAAATTAATTAAAATATTACCTGCACATTCTTTTGATATGTTTACAGCTTCTGCTATCTCAAACAACTTTAATCTGTGGTCTTTTAGTACTAAACGATGCATTTTTTCAATGATCTTTGGAATTTTCACTTCTACAGGGCGTCCAGAGCGAGGCTCATTACTAGTGCTCGTACGTCCCATTTTAAACTGTACAACCCAACTTTTAATCATTGAACATGAAGAGGCAGAGTCTTTCAATGTGCTGTCCATTTCGTCCTTGATTTCTTTAGTCGTTAAGCCTTTCAAATGGAAGTATTTAATCATTGCTCGTTTTTCCAAATCCTCCATTTTTGTTAAAACTCTAAAGTTATCTTGTTTAAATTGCTGTCATTCGAAAACTAAACAAGCTATTGACCTGTAACTATGGATACAAGCTAGTCTAGAGTTAAATTATACGATGATACCGTCTTACTGGCCTAGTGGCACCATATCTGTGTGAGGCCCAGGACTTATCAGCCGACCCTAGTAAACATTAGCAGAAATGGTCTTATTACTTAATTCGTTATAAATAGAAGAGGAATATGGGAATACACATGACTAAAGCGACAGTCAAATATTTTAAAACCTGGTTTCTGTGTGGTTGAAATCCGTTTCTTTGCATTACCAGGAATTGACAAGCTCCAGTTTGAAAAAATTGTAAGTTAAAATAGATATCAATGACAAGGAATATCTTATAAACGGTCAACTCCAAGGAAAAAATCCATATGACATAAATTGTGTGCTTTAACGTGCTTCAGTTTTAGTGTAGTAAGTGTTTGTCTATCTCTTACAGTTTAGCAGTTAAACAAAATTCGGCAAAATTCATTCAGAATAAAGAGGTCTTAAGAGGTAATTCCCAAAAATTCAAGATATACATTTTATATGGCATATAAATAGCTGTAATATATGGGATTTTAATCAAAATCCTCACTGCCATTTTTTAGAAAATCAAAATTTTCGAAAATATTTCCATGTAAAGGGTAGTTTGTGGTGGGGGATTTTCTTGAAAATCTTCGCGTAGCATCCTTGAAAGATCTTAAACTTAAATACTAAGTTTGGTATTTAACCGTCTTTTCGTTTTTGAGCTATGCTATCAAAAGGCACACAGACAGTCAGACAGACAGATACACACAATTGGGTAGAATACAATATTTTCTCTATCCACTATGTGTATTGTACAAGCGGGCCAGAGAAGGTAAAAATCTGATGCGTTCCATGACTTACTCTACTTACTCTACTTACGTAAGCCGAGTACAGTAACCCTACGAACAATCTAAAACAGTTTTAACAGGTATGTCATATTTTTTACTTTTTTTATTTTTACTTTTTGTATACTACTATGTATGTACATAGTGTATAGAAAAGCTATTGTAATGCACTCAAAAATTCTATACCTAGTTTTTACCGGAAAAGTATGTTTAAAACCCCTTGAATCCCCCCCCCCAAACACACATTTTTAGAAAACTATCCATGTGCGTGTCTGTCTGTGGCCAGCATATCTCAAAAACGAAAAGTAAAATACCAAACTTGGTAGAAGATTTTGAGAAACATCCCCTACTTCAATCTACCCTTTATATAGAAAAAATTTCAAAAAAGTTGATTTTCTCAAAAATGGCTCTAACGATTTTGATTAAAATACCGTATATTAAAGATAAATAAAATATATATCCTAAATTTTCTGGGAATAGCCTCTAAACACCTCTTTATTCTGAATGAATTTTGCTGAATTTTGCATAAACCGGTAAGAGATAGACAAAAACTTAATACACAAAAAGTGTAGATCTCAATAAAACACACAATTTACGTCTTATGCACCTTTTTCGCGGAGCTGGCTGTTTTCAAGACATTCCTTGTTTTGATTTCAGTTTTAGAATACTTTTCTCATACGGGAACTTGGCCACGCAAAGAAACGGATTTCAATCTCATGGCAATCACATTGTGGGTTTAACCTAGTTTATTCCTTTATTTCTCTTCTACTTATAAAGAAAACTAAGTAATAAGACCGTTTCTGCTAATGTTTTTCTCGATTAGCAGGAAATAGATAGAAGAATAGGCTTAGACAGATAGAGTCAGACTGAAAAATCTAATGCCCTAGGCAGGTTTTGAACCACGGATCTCCCGGGTCTAACTGGTTGCTCGACCACTGAGCTACCATGGCAACATTCCGGCATAGCACTGACTCTACCCATCCGACTACTGTCCTATACACAGTTTGTGTGAAAAACAATATTAAGTCAATACAAATTGACCTTATTAGTTGGCTATACTATGAATCCTGGGACTTAATGAACTTAGAACTTTGTAAGTCGCCATTGAGTTTATAACTCCATGGCACGACAGCTCACGGGGAACCTTGGCCTACCGCCCGGCCGCTACGTCCCCCATCTCGGTCCACTACAGACGTCATGGATGGGGTGCAGTATTGGAGGGTGAGACGTGGTCAGCGCCTCGAATCCCCCCGACCGGTTAATGCGGTCCTCATGACCTGGAACCGCTACTTCTCCATCAATTAGCTCCTCAATTGGCCCCCCAGGGACCTTACGAGGCTGAGTGCACCCCGGGCCAGGTCTCCCAGCGGGGGAAAAATTCCCACGCCGGTACTGGGGATCGGACCCAGGTCTCCCGCTTCGCCATTGAGGTTGTCATCTCAAAATAATTTGAGAACAGCTTATGGTTTACCGGGAAACATACGAGTTAGTGGAGAAATTCAATGCTAGACCGACATGTTGCCATGGTAGGTCAGTGAAAGAGCAACCGGCTAGAGACCGGGAGGTCCAAGGTTAAAATCCCGGCTATGACATTGAATTTTTCAGTCTGACTCTACCTCTCCAACTTATGTCCTACACTTGACTTATGTGAAAAAACAATTAAATCAAGAAGAAGCTTATTAACATTAATCTGATGTAGAGAAAGTCACGTGAATGGAACACATCACTTTTTTTCCCTCCATTTTCCTAACATTTCATTTGTTTTTCTATTTGATTACTGTTTTGCTTCTAATACACACATATAAACATTTACAAACAACAAAAACCAAGGCGGGACTTGAACCCAATATCCCCTACGCCACGAAACACCAAAACAGCTGGTCCCCATGGCCGCGCTCGCTAAGGCGTCTCGCGTTGGTGCTTCATGGCGCAGGGGATTGTGGGCATGGGTGTATATATATATATATATATATATATATATATGTGTGTGTGTGTGTGTGTGTGTGTGTAAAAGAAGAAAACAGCAATACAGCAAACAAAGTTAAAAGTTAGCTAAATAGAAGAAGAAATTAAAATGACTTTCTCTATATCTCTGTAACAAATTATTGTTAATAAGGTTATTCTTTTATTTATTTCTTACTAATCCAGAAAAATTAGCAGAAATAGTCTTATTTCTTGCTTCTTTGTAAGCAGAAGCGAACTAATGGAGTACCATAGGTTAAAGTGAAAGCCTAAAGCTGGTTGCTATGTGACTGAAGTTCGTTTGTATGGACACGAGTTGGCAAATTCCTGTATGAGAAAAGTGTAAGTTTTTCAAAGCTGAAGCCATAAACAAGGAATATCTCAAAAACGATCAACTCCACGAGAAAAATGTAGGTATATAGCATAAATTGTGTGTTTTAACGTGTTCTACATTTTTTGTGTGTTAAGTTTTTGTCCATCTCTTACGTTTTAGTAGTTATGCAAAAGTCATCCAGAATAAAGTAGTCTTAAGAGGCTATTCCCAGAAAATTCAAGATATACATTTTATTTGTCTGGTAAATATTGTTAATATACGATATTTTAATCAAAATCTTTAGAGCCATTTTTTTAAAAAATAACAATTTTCGCAAAAAGTTCCATGTAAAGAGTAGTTGAGAGGGGGAGGATTCTCTTGAAAATCTTCGTGTCGCATCCTTGGAAGATACCAAACCTAAATACCAAGTTTGGTCTTTAACGGATGTTTCGTTTTTTAGCTATGCTGCCCACAGACTCACACACTCACACACACACACACACACACACACACAGACAGACACATACCTGGACATTTTTCTAAAAATGCTTTTTTTGGATTGAGTAAGCCTCAATATATGTATTTCCGGTGAAAGCTCGGTATCGAATTTTTGGGTACAATGCAATACCTTCTCTATACACTATGTACATATTACGTATAGAGAAAATAAAAAACGAGCGCGGCCATGGGGACCGCCATGTTAATATTAAAAATAATGTTAAGAGACGAGTTGAGAAAGACATTAAAATGAAGTGAGTCGGGTCATGTCTGGAGTTTATGTTCCTCGGAGATAGAGGAAATGCTGACTGACCCTTGCTTACATTTGCGTGGGGTAATGCAAGATATGGCGGGAATAGCAATGCAGTTTATGGCGCCGTGAGTTGAGCCAAGAACCCGATTTCCGGAGCTTGAACTGCATGTCACATAGTAGTAGTAAATCGAAGCTTCGACGCGTCAGATTTCGATACTCACCCTTACTCCATTCCCCCATGCGATACAGCTCAACATTAAGGACAGGATGTGCACCGTCATGGGTGTACCAGAAGCACCGACGTCGCCTAGCTACTTTTGAGATTCCTAAACGTTTTCTATAGGAATCTAGCTGTGGTAATAAAACACAAGTTCATAGAAAACATTATTTTATTACTAAAAGTTTTGTACACTTATGCTTACTTTTCAACATAATCACCGAAAGATAGAGACATTTATCGTACCTGTGCACAAGCTTTGCAATATCCGCCAATGATTTCAAATAAACATTGACGTTGTTTTGAAGATCCTGTTTTCACTGGGTGCCAGGTCAGGACTATACGGCGAATAATCGAAAATGTCCCATTGAAATTGTTCAAGGAGCACATGGATTGTGCCAGCAGTGTGTGGACGAGCGTTGTCATGGATCAACACAATTCCTGAAGTCAGCATTCCTCTTCGTTTGTTTTGAATGGCTATCCGCAAACGTCGTAAGGTACGAAGATCTTCAAAACAACGTCAATGCTCATTTGAAATCATTGGCGGCAACATTTTTTGAAGCGGGTATTGCAAAGCTTGTGTACGGGTACGAAAAGTGTCTCAATCTTTTCGGTGATTATGTGAAAAGTAACGATAAGTGTACAAAACATTTAGTAATAAAATAATTGTTTTCTATGAACTTGTGTTTCATTTATAGCCTATCGGAGGTTGAAAAAAATGGCCCTCGTAGTCAAAAAGGTAAATGGCGTGTTATTTATGGACGTTCTTTAACTGCTGTGGATCTCAGCATCCCATTCTATACTGGGCGTGAAAGACAGCTTGATTTTGTTCAGAGCCCTCTCTATCAGGCTTGAGGTTCTTTTACGTGCCGTAAATCTATGACACGGGACCAGCGGCTTTACTTCCCTTCCGAAGGAAGCCATGCTATGTATTTTTAAGCCCAAAAAATCCATTGTCCTCTGTCGGGTTTAAATCCACATCCTTGGATATATGAAGTTAGCATGGTAACAATTACACCATGGAGGGCGAAGAATTTAGTCAATGACACTGCACCCTTTTTTTTTTGCAAAACGTTACCTCCCCTGAAATATCTGCACTATATTTTCTGTTCATTATTTCCAACTCGTACTTGTCGCAAAATAATAATTCTTTACCTCTTGCATTTAAGATCGAATCCTTGCTGTTTCTACACGGCTCTCTACATCCCGTAATATTTTCTTGTCCTGTCCTAGCATTCAGATCTCCCATCATTGTTATCGCCTCAGAGGAACATATTCAGTAAACAATTAATCTTACTATTTATTCTAAATACGTCATAACAATAATAGAAGCTATCGAATATAAACTATAAAATTATTCGATAGTTGCGTAACCATTGGTTAATCGATTGTTACCCAAATATTCGTTTTTCATTCCGTTTTAAAATGCTACTATGATTGTGTGTTGTACAACAGACCCCAGGAGGATAGGATGAAAGTAATTTCAAACGGCAGCCGAAACCGGACGGCGGGGAAGGAGCCACCGTAACAGCATCCCTAGCTTATTCCAAGCCATCTTTTAAGCTTAACGTCGTTTAACCTGGTTAGTCATATCGGACGATGAATGAAATTGGTGAAATGATGCTCAAATGATCTCGAGGTCCATGTAGCTTTAAGTTATTTGACATTCGTCTTCACAGGATAAGGGGAAAATCTAAAAAAAAAAAAAAACAACTTATCTGGGTAACTCACCCTAAGCAAGATTCAAACTCGCGACCTATTGAATATGCGACAGATAAGCTACCCCCACACTTAAACCAGGTGGAGGACGATGGTTTTTTTTCGGTAGCATGGCTTCCTTCGGAAGAGAAGTAAAGCCGTGGGTATCATGTTGTAGATTTACCTCAAGCCTGATAGATAGGCATCTGAGCAAAATTAAGCGGTCTTTCACGCCCAGTATAGCACGGGACGCTGAGAACCACAGCAGTTAAAGAGCGTCCATAAATAACACGCCATTTCTTTATTTTTTCACCCCCGCACTACCCAGGCGGGCCAAACATTACTTCATCTCGACGAGGAGAGTGCTAGGAGCCCGCGCCTATTGTCTGACCAAACTCTCTGATTCCACAGACGACTTTCAACGCCATCCCGCCGCCAAGAGCTATATTTCCTGAGCGCACTCACCACCACGCCATCGCTTACAACCTTGAAAGAGACCTGTTGGATGAAATGGAGATGAAATGAAAGGGCAGGAAGTTCAGGAGGATGAAGAAACCTGACCAGCATTTACCTAGTAACCCAGGAAACCCCCGGAAAAACACATGGGTCAGAGGGATGACCGGAAATCGACCACACGACCTCCCGCATAGCTGTCTCAGACGAAACAAATGAGACACCAGGCTCGATAAAATGTTGCTGTACTATTGGTTGCTTGATAGTCAATAGTCCTCAATCACTTTTCAAGTCGCTTTTATCAATAAATCAACGCATATATGAGGCCAACTCTATTCAAGAAATTATACAATATCCCCTCTTTTATTTTCTTTATTTAAAGATTTGACAATTAGTCATAAATGCGAGTACTAAATAAAGCTAGATATAAACCACCAAGCAAGAAATATAAATATGCGTTGGGCTATTAGGGGATGCCTGTTTTTTCCCCCCAGTTGTTTCATGTAACGACCTGCTTGTAAATTACTTGACTATCGCTTTAGCCTAATGTATTTGCTTATTTCCTTCTACTTACAAGGAAGCAAGTAATAAGACTTAAGTCTGCTAATGTTTATCTCGATTAGTATGATGTATAAAAGGAATACTCTTTTGCAACAATAGCTTGTATTGAAAGTCATGTGAGTGGAACACATCAGATTTTTAAGTCATTCGAGAGCTAGGAATTCTATAATGTTTTCAAATGGGAAGAGTTCTACGCTGCAGCGAATGAGTCGCGTTATCGTGCTCTGCGTTGCCAGGTCGCTACCCCCACTCTTTTCATATTTCCCTCTCACTCGCACACTGAGCATGCAAATCTGACTGGCGATATCATGTTTATTTATGAACATTATGAAAACTATTTGAGTTAAAGATCTGTGGTTTTTATGATTCTGCTACGAACATTACTGCCTATCTTCCTTGAGAATTATTTTTGCAAAATGTTAATACTTTGTCTTAGTGCAAGTGGTGTTTATGAGAGACGGAATTACTTAGTGCGTTACTCCCCAATTAAGCGGGAATGTAATAGGTCAACATAGCAGCACTCCGATTGGCTGCCGGCCTGGTGATGCTCAAGAACAACCCTCATCCTATTTGATAGTGCATCGTACGTTTAAATCCGAATGAATCCTAGTTACTTTAGAAACTTAACTATGCTACTAATTCACCGTTTTGAGAAAACAAACAGCTTTGAAATCCGAATGAAAAACCTAATAATTCGATAGGCATTTCTCACTCTTGTAGTACATTCGATTGTCAGAAACACTGGAAATATCCATCAATACGATAGGCTCATTAGCTCCGGATAATTTTATTTACCAGGAGAATCAAATTTGATTTTCTGTGCTGATTCTTGAGTATTATTATGTGATGGTTTCTCGATGTCTTTAACATCCCATTTTTACTGGATTTATCGTCATCCAATCACAGTTCTGTATTACAGCTAATGTTTTCTGCATTGTGTAGACGTGCGTGTGTGTGTGTGTGTGTGTGTGTGTGTGTGTGTGTGTGTGTGTTTCTGTCGGAGGAAAATCTACGTCAGACCCCAGCACGATAGAATTATATAGAGTAATATCAATGGGCGGCTGAAACTGGATGACGTAGGAAGAGCCACCGTGGAGGGTAGCTAACAAATTCAAAATATTTTGAGATGACAACCCCTATGGCGACTTACAATGTTGTTAGTACTTTAACTTGCAGGATTCATAGTATAAGCAACTGTCATGGTCAATTAGTATTGATTTAATTTTTTTTTTTTTCACTCAAGCCGTGTCTAGGACAGGAGTTCGATAGATAGAGTGGGAATGAAAAATTCAATGCCGTAGCCGAGATCTCAACCACGAATCTCCCAGTCTGTAGGCAGCAAAGCTCAAAAACGAAAAGTCTATTTAATAACAAACTTGATATTTAAGTTCTGTATTTTCCAAGGGTGCGTCACGAATATTTAAAAAAAAAAAGAAAAAACCCCCAACGCCAACTACCCAATGTAAAAAATTTAGATCTTTTTTCTCAAAAATGACTCTATTTTGATTCAAATCTGTTATGTTTAAGATGTTAATTATACTGCAAATAAAATTTATATTTTGAATTTTCTGTGAATAAGTTCTAAAGACCTCTTTATTCTGGATACATTTTTCTGAATTTTGCATATACCGTAAATGATAGCCAAAGCTTATTACACTGAAGGTTTAGATCTCGTTAAAACACAAACTTTATGCCATATACATTTTTTCGTGTAGTTGACCGTTTTTGAGATATTCCTTGTTATTGTTTTCTGTTTTAAAATACTTAAAAACTTTTCTCATACGGAAATTTGTCAACTCCTGGCCACGCACAGAAATGGATTTCAATTCTTTAGAACCACATTTTAGAACATTTGACTGTCGATTTAACCCTTATTTCCTTCTACTTAAAAGGAAGCAAGTGATAAAACAGTTTCTGCTAATGTTTATCTCGATTAGCATGAAGTAGATAGAAGAATAAGTTTATTAGGGGACTTGTCAACTCCTGGCCACGCAATCATATTTCAAAACATTTGACAGTCAGTTTAGCCTAGAATGTTCCCTGCTATCTATAAGGAAGCAAGTAATAAGACCGGTTTATCTCGATTAACATAAAGTAGATAGAAGAATAAACTTATTACAGGAACTTGTCAAGTTCTAGCCAAGCAAAGAAACGGATTTCAATTCCATAACAACCATATTTTAAAACATGTCACTCTCGCTTTAGCCTTGTGTATTCATTTATTTCCTTCTACTTATAAGAAACTAAATAATAAAACCATTTCTGCTAATGCTTATCTCAATTAGCATGAACAGGTACAAGAATAAGCTTATTAATAATAATTTGACATATGTAGAGAAAGTCATGTCAATAGAGCGTATCAGATTTTTAAATATATTTTTTAATATTTTGCTTTATATTTTTAAGCTTTTATATCTCAATCAAAATTAAATTACAATACTACAAAATAAAACGTTTTTAAATCTTAACCCTTTGTTGCCTGTTGGTACTTATAAGTTCCGCTTGTTTTAAGCCTAGCTATACAAACAGGGTTGTACTCTAGAATTAATTCCATATTAGACTAACTTTCAACCATAAACGACAAGTAATTAATTGTAAAAATCATGTGTTCTATCACATGACTTTCTCTACTTCTCTACTTCTGTGCAACAAATTATTGCTAATAAGCTTATTCTTCTATTGACCTCATGCTAATCGAGAAAAAATTAGCAGACATAGTCTTATTACTTGCTTCCTTGAAAGTAGAAGCAAAATATGAGAGTATCATAGGTTAAAGTGAAGTCAAAAGCTGTTTACAAGGTGACTCAAGTTCCTTTGTTTGTTTGGACATGAGTTGACAAATTCTTGAATGAGAAAAGTACAAGTTTTTCAAAGCTGAAACCAAAAACAAGGAATACCTCAAAAACGATCAACTCCTCGAAAAAAACTTGTGTGTTTTAATGTGCTCTATGTTTTTTGTGTCATAAGTTTATGTCCATTTCTTACGGTTTAGCAGTTATGCAAAATTCATCCAGAATAAAGTAGTCTTCGGAGGCTATTCCCAGAAAACTCAAGATATACATATTATGTGTCAGGTAAATATCTTTAATATACAATACTTTAATCAAAATCGTCAGAGCCATTTTTGAGAAAATAAAAATGTTCGAAAAAAGTTCCATGTAAAGGGTAGTTGAGGGTGGTGGGATTGGTATTTAACAGTCTTTTCGTTTTTGAGCTATGCTGTCCACAGACATACACAGGGACCTTTTTCCAAAAATGCTTTTTATGGATTCAGGGGAGCCAAAACATGTATTTTCGGTGAAATCTCTATACACTATGTTCTATTGTAGAGAAAGTAAAAATATATACAATTTTCTCCTATAATTGCAGTGATTTTTTTAAATAAATAAAAGAGTAAAACCCAAATAACTAGTCAAATGTAACCCAATTATCTTCCAAGCATCACAACGATTATTTTACTTGGGCTCTCCCCATCCATTACCACAATCACTGGGATTTGAACTTGCAACATTTAGCTTTGAATGGATGGCCAGTCCATTATCTATCACCTAACACTCATGGCCATTTGAACTAATTTTAGTAGTGCCTTTGGCAGGATTATGAAAACTGTTTTAGAAGAATTTAAACTTTTAATTGGGAAGAAAAACATTAATAAAAGATCTACATATATTTTCATATTATTTTATATGATAGCTTTATAGGTTTATTCCCATATATTTTTACTATAACTGCAGTTTTAAACTTGAATAAAAGGAAAAACGGCATATCTAACGTACAAATAAAGGCAACTCAGGGTTAAATTTGGATGATCAAACGTTTAATTTATACGCTTTCGCGCCATCTCTTGTTTTGCTGAGCAGATTTAAACTAGAGAAGTAATTACGATTGCGTACACAATTCCACGCCGGAGATAAACTGCTCCCCATTAGCTAATGCGGTGAATGTGCTGTAGAGATAAACTGAACAGTTCTAACACGGACCTGCGCCACCAAGTTAGGAATTAGCTAATGAAGTAGCTAGCACCTGCAATCAGCAGTAGTGTTTACTTAGGCACTAGGCGTCTGTTTGACGTCACACTTCTATCAAGACGGTGCACTTTATCATGACCAATTCTAGATAAGAAAATCCTATGTGTTCCTTTCACATGACTTTCTCTACATCTCTGCAACAAATTATTCCTAAAAAGCGTATACTTCTATTTACTTCATTCTAATTAGAAAAAAATAGCAGAAATAGTCTTATTTCTTGCTTCCTTGTAAGTAGAAGCGAAATAAGAGAGTATCATAGGTTAAAGTGATAGTCAAAAGCTTTTGCTATGTCACTAAAGTTCCTTTGTATGGACAGCAGTTGACAAATTCCTGTATGAGAAAAGTATAAGTTTTTCAAAGCAGAAACCAAAAATAAGGAATGTCCCAAAAACGATGAGCTCCACGAAAAAAATATATATATAACATAAATTGTGTGCTTTAACGTGATCTACAACTTTCGTGTAGTAAGTTTTTGTCCGTCTCTTACGGTTTAGCAGTTATTCGAAATTCCGTAAAATTCATCCAGAATAAAGTAGTTTTAACAGGCTATTCCCAGAAAATTCAAAATATACATTTTATTTGCCAAGTAAATATCTTAAATATAAGAGCTTTTAATCAAAAACGTTACAGCCATTTTTAAGAAAATCAGAATTTTCTAACTTTTTTCCATGTAAAGGGTAGTTTTCGCATCCCTGAAAGATTCTAAACTTAAATACCAAATTTGGTATTTAACCGACTTTTTGTTTTTGAGTTATTGTGTTCACAGACACACGGACACACATACAGGGACTTTTTTCCGAAAATACTTTTTTTACATAAAGGGGATCCTAAAACATATATTTCCAGTGAAATCTCGGTATTGAATTTTGTATAGTTAGTATACAGAAAGTAAAAATGTATATATAGAATTTTTTGGAATAACGTATGAAAACTTCTTTATTCTGGATGACTTTTGTATACCCGTAAGATTTATACAGAAGCTTACCACAAAAATGTAGAAGTGGATAAGACTCTACCACACGCATTTTTTCATGGAGTTTTAACGTTTTTAAGGTATTTCTTATTATTGACTTCAATTTGAAAATACTTACACATTTCTCAAACAAGAAGTTGGCAATCCGTTTTGTCATTTGTTTTACTCCTGCCTACGGGAAGAGAACTTAATTTTAAATTTAATCGCATAGCGACCGTTTCTGTTAATGTTTTTATCTCGATTAGCATGATGTACATAGAACAGTCTTTTCTAAGAATGGTTTGTTTGCTGAATAGATATAGTAAGTCATCTGTATGGTTCATAACAGATTTTTGAGAAATCATTGCGTGAAAAATGTAGTTTGGGAGTGAGGGGTTTCCCTAGAAAATCTTCATGTCGCATGATTGGTATATATATACGGGATGTTAATGAACTACACCGAAATAATTTGGGAGATTGTGCACGTGACTGATATAAGTAATTTGAGATCGGCGTTGCATGGTCCCCGGATAAACATAACGCAACTACATAGCGTTAAACGTGCGGGTATCAGGTGCTGATAAGTCGGTGTTAAAGCAAAGCAGGTTGGAAAAATGGCTTAGAATGTCTTTAAAACTGCTGCCCGAGTATAGAAATATCGATTTTTATCAGCTCGTTACTAGCGTTCTCAAGATTTAATGTCGCAAAAATCTGTAAAATCTCAACTTGACAGTGCGACAATGAGCAGTCATTATCATCGTTCTTGAGGTAGCCTACTCTGCAGGCGTTTTTACAACTGCTTTGGTGGTTTAATGCCAAACGCGGGAAGCTGCTATCCCGCAGGTCATGAGTTCGATTCCTGTCAGAGTAAATGTTGTTTGTTATTTTTTTTTTTTTTTTCATTCCAGACGAAATGCCGGGATACGTGAACGAGAACCGAAGTCGGAAGCTTTCTTTCACTTGAAAGCCAGTATCATAACCACTACGCTAGAGAGGTACGCTGTAATATGTCCCTTCGTTTTTCGTGTTATGCTTTCGAATGGTTGATAAATTAGCCAGTGGAGTACTGGCACTTCAGAAACTTATAGCCGTTACTTCGACATTTCAATAAACAGGCCATAAGTCTCCTATCTCAAATTACTCATTTAAGTAATCTACATCTTCTGTGAAAATATTTCGGTGTAGTTTATTAACATCCTGTATATATATATATATATATATATATATATATATATATATATATAAGCCAGTATACTCCTGAACTATATTAAAAATATGATGTGTACCATTCACATGACTTTCTCTACATCTCTGCAACAAATTGTAGTTAAATAGCTTATGCTTCTATTTACTTCATGCTAATTGAGAAACATTAGCCGAAATAGTCTTATTATTTGCTTGCTTGTAAGTAGAAGTGAAATGAGGGAGTACCATAGGTTAAAATGATAGTCAAAAGCTGGTTGCTATGTAATTGAAGTTCCTTTGTTTGTATGGGCAGGAGTCAACAACTTCCTGTATGAGAAAAGTATGTTTTTCAAAGCAGAAACGAAAAACTAAGAATATCTTAAAAATGATCAACTCCACAAAAAAGAGGTATATGACATAAATTGTGTGTTTTGACGTGCTCTAGATTTTTTATGTGGTACGTTTTGTCCATCTCTTACGGTTTAGCAGTTATGCTCAATTCCGTAAAATTCATCCAGGAATAAAGTAATCTTCATAGGCCATTCCCAGAAAATTCAAGATATACATTTTATTTTTAATTTAAATATCTTTAATGTACGATATTTTAATTAAAATCGTTAAAGCCATTTTTAAGAAAATAAAAATTTTCGAAATTTTTTCCATGTAAAGGGTAGTTTGGAGTGGGAGGATTTTTCTCAAGATCTTCGTGTCGCATCCTTGGAAGATACTAAACTTAAATACCAAGTTTGGTATTTTACCGACTTTTCGTTTTTGAGTTATCGTGTTCAAAGACCCACGGACACACGTACACATACACGGACGTTTTTCTGAAAATGCTTTTTTTGTATACAGGGTACAGTAAAACATATATTTCCGGTGAAATCTCGGTATCGAATTTTTGGGTGGAGTGCAATACCTTCTCTATCCCTATGTACTTGTACATAAGGGACTAGAGAAAGTAAAAATACGTGGGTAAAAATGTTTTTTGAGATTGGTATATATTCATATTATTCTCCTGTCAGATACCCATTGTTGATGACTTCGATTGTTCGATAGTTATCGCTCATATAACAGCAAATCAACAAATCTTAAGAATCAAGTTAGTTGACGCCGAGATATTGAGAAAGAATGGTTGATAGAAGTGATTACACAATTGAGGAACGCTCAGTGTCCGCTGTGTGGGTTCATGAGCGTCAAATTAATGGCTAATCAATAAAAAATGTCATGGACGATCTCGTTGCACCGACAAAGAAGACATTGTTAGCGTGGGAACGGGAAAAAATTTTAACGGGCAGTGTTCGGGACGCGACGAGGAATGGAACACCATCCACCAGACTTGGACTTTGTGCTGGCGTGGAAAAATCTATCCAGCAATCTCCAGTTAAATTCTTAAGCAAACGTGCTGCTGAGTTAGGGCTAAGGGAATCAACCACGAGGAAACACATTGAAGTGGATCTGAAAATGAAGTGTTGGCGTCCATTGAGAGTGAACGAATTGTCAGATGCTGATTTGGAGGTACATGCTCTTGGTCGAATGCTGCAACAATTCAAAAGAATGTCTGAGAAGGCAAAAGTCATGTTCACATACGAATGTGCGATTTATCGCAGTTCCTGTAACCGTAAAATATAATCCAAATTATGTTGAGTAAGTTAAACACGAGAACATGGTGGCTGTGCAGAGACAATGGGGACACATACCGATGTTTTGGAGTCCTAAGATGTAAGGAGAAACATTTAATTACATACATATTGCAACTTTCTACATTTATTGCACGTCAGTTTGAAGTATATAATATATATAAGAAAAAAATCAGTTTAGGGAATGAACGAATGTATTTTCGGTAAAATCTTGACATCTTGGAGTACAATATTCCGCTGCTTACTGAACACAGTAGAGCAGGCAAAACTGGACAAGGATTTCTCTCAATTTTCACATTTCTGCACGCTGAATGAGCTCTAATGACAAAGAAACCGATCCTATGCATCACTGATACAACAAAGGAATTAGCATGGCTATCTTCGGAAGGGAAGTAAAGCCGTTTGTCCCGTGTCGTAGACTTACCTCAAGCCTGATAGAGAGGCCTCTTTCACGCCCAGTATAGTATGTGACGCTGAGAACCACAGCAGTTAAAGAGCGTCCATAATTAACACGCCATTTCCATTTCCATTTACAACAAAGGAAGCTGTTTTTGAGTGAGATAAAAGCAGCAATACTTCCGGGATGGTCTCCCGCAAATCCTTTTTACTTTCTCTACACGTACTATATACAGGTATACATAAGATATTGTATTGCACCCAAAAATATGATATTGAGATTTCACCGGAAATACACGGTTTAGGGTTCCCGTATCCAAATAAAGCAGTATTGAAAAAGTTCCGTGTATGTGTTGTTTATGAGTGTGTGTCGGAAAATCGGTAAAATACCAAACTTAGTGTTTTGGTACCTTTCTAGGATATAACACGACGATTTTGAGAAACTCCCCCCAACTCCAGACTACCCTTTACATGGAAAATTTCGAAAATTTTGATTTTATCAAAGATGCCTGTAGCAACTTTGATTAAAATCTCTTATATTTATGATATTTACATAACAAATATAATATTTATCCTGAATTTTCTGGGAAGAGCCTCTGATGAATTTTTCTGCAGTTTGCTAAACTGTTAAAGATAGACAACAGCTTATTACACAAAAGAAATACATCTTGATAAAACACACAATTTTTTCATACACTTTTTTTTTTTCTCGTGGAGTTGGCCGTTTTCGAGATATTCCTTGATATGGATTTCCAAGCAAAAAACGGATTTCAAGCCCATAGCAACCACATTTTAAAACATTTGACTGTCGGTTTAGCCTAGTGTAAATGAAGTAGATGGAATAAGCTTACTAACAATAATTTGTTACAGAAATGAGAAAACGTCATGTGAAAGGAATACATCAGATTTTTTGAGATGGATTCAGGACCTGAAATGACGTATTTGCGTTAAAATAATGACTTATATTTGGGTAGTGTACAACATTTGCCTTAATTATTGAACATAGAAAAGGCAAAGTGCTCTCTTTGAAGGATTTTTCTCAATCTTCTTTTATGTGCACCCTAAAGAACACTGATGGCCATGAAACCGATCCTTTGCATCTCTGATACAGCAAAGGAAGCTGTTTCTGAGTGAGATAAAAGGAGCAATGCTCTCAGAATGGTCTTCCCCAAATTCTTCTTACTTTCTTTTCATGTACTATATACGGTATATATAAGGTATTGTATTACACCCAAAAATTCGATGCCGTGATTGCATCGGAAATACACGTTTTAGGGTCCCCTGCATCCAAGAAAAGCAATTTAGACAAAGGTGGTATTTAAGTTTAGTATCTTCGAGAGATGCGACACGAAGATTCTGAGAAAAATCCCTCCACCAGAAACTACCCTTTACGTAGAAAAAATTTGAACATTTTGATTTTCTCGAAAATGGCTCTAACAATTTTAATTAAAATACCATATAATAAATATATTTTTATGGAAAATAACATTTATATTTTGGATTTTCTGGGAATAGCCTCTAAAGATGTCTTTATTCTGAATGAATTTTGCGTAACTGGTAGACTGAACGATCACTTTAAAACACACTATTTATGTCACATACCTTTTTTTCATGGCATTTACAATTTCTGAGATGTGCCCAGGTATTTTTTTCGGATTTAAAATACTTAGACTTTTCTCACACGGAAAGTTGTAAACATAGATTTCATCCACATGCAACCACCTTTTAAAATATTTGACTATCGTTTTAGCCTAGTGTATTCCCTTACGTACCTTCTACTTACAAGTAATTAAGATCATTCCTACTGTTTATCTCAATTATCATGAAGTAGATAGAAGAACATGTATTTTAACAATAATATGTTGCCCACCTGGGTGCTGTGTTGGTGGTGTTTCTGCCTCACATTCAAAAGGTCGTGAGTTCAAATCTTGCTTAGGGTGAGTTACACGGGTAACGTTTTTTTTTTGGGGGGGGGGGGTTTCCCATATCCTGAGAACACGAATTTCGAGTGACTTTAAGCTCCATGGACCCCAATATCATCTGAGCATCATTTCACCAATGTCATTCATCTTCCGACATGACTAACTAGGTTACAGTACGTTAAACTACCAAAAAAAAAATTATATCCTGATTCAGGACCTCAAAGGACGTGTTTCTGGTAAAATTCTGGGTGGTACACAATATTTCCCTTAATTAGTGAACATAGAAAAGGCAAAATGAACTTTTTGAAGGATTTTTCCGAAAATTTACTTATATGCACGTTTAAGGAACTCTGATGACATTGAAACCGATCCTATGCAGCAAAGGAAGCTGTTTTTGAGTGAGATAGACGCGGCAATACTCCCAGGACGTTCTCCCCCAAATCCTTTTTAATTTTTGGCACGAGAAATGCTGACGAAAGCCTTGCAGTGCCGAGTGTGGTAATTGGGTTTCTCTGTGCTTCCACCTTTTCAATTCCTTTCTCAATACCAGCCTTATCTCCCCCGCCCCCTCAAGTGTAACGCGCCAAAAAATGTAGCTTACACAATAACACAGCAGGGAACCCCTACATATACACTGAATGGGGAATCTTGAATTACCCGAGCCCTTTCCTTTCTCTTGCTAATAGCTGATTCAATCCCGGGCTCCCTAATGTGTCACACACAGTGGCTTTCAAAGTGCCCCAATACGGGATTTGACTTCATTTTACATGCAAACTCTCCTGCAGCATTCAACAGAAACTATAACGACCGTCTTTCATATGGTTAAAGTAACGACCCAAAAAGCTTCGTAATAAATATTTTAGATCCGCTATTGAACCGCAAGAATTACAACATTTGCACGCTGTGCTGATCCTCTAATATTAAAATTAGAATTAGCAATAAATGTCTGCATGAATTCAATGAATCTTGTTTCGTAAAATCCGCTTCAGAATCTATTATTTTTAAGTAACAATTTTGGCTATAATGTTTTTGATTAAAATATGTATACTAAAGATATTTAAATGATAAAGAAAACAAAATCAAATTCGTTACATTCACAAGACTTTCTCTATATCACTGCAACAAATTATTCTATTTACTTCATCTAATAGAGCAAAAATTAGCAGAAATAGTCTTATTACTTACTTCCTTGTTAGTAGAAGCGAAATAAGGGAGTACCATTGGTTAAAGTGATAATCAAAAGCTGGTTGCTATGTGACTGAAGTTGCTTTGTTTTTATGGACACGAGTTCAGAAAGTCCTGTATGAGAAATGTATGTTTTTATAGCTGAAATAAAATAACAGGGAATATCTCAAAAACAATCAACTCCACGAAAAAAAATGAATATAACATAAATTATGCGTTTTAAGGTGCTCTACATTTGTTGTGTGGTAAGTTTTTGTCCATCTCTTACGGTTTATTTTGGAAAACAGTTCCATGTAAAGGGTAGTTGGGGGTGCGGGGATTTTTCTCAAAATCTTCGTGTCGCATCCCTGGAAGATACTGAACTTAAATACCAAGTTTGGTATTTTAGCTACTTTTCGTTTTTGAGTTATCGTGTTCACAGACACACGGACACACACACACACACACACACACACACACACACGGACATTTTTCTGAAAATGCTTTTTTTGGATACAGGGGACCTTAAAATATATATTTCCGGTGAAATCCCGGTATCGAATTTTTTGGTGGAGTGCAATACCTTCTCTATACAATTATGTTATATACATTTTTACTTTTTCTATACGTACTATGTACATAGTGTATAGAGAAGGTATTGCATTGTACCCAAAAAATTGATTCCGAGAAGGACATTAGGAAACAAGAAGTTCATAAACAAAAAGTAACAGAAAAGTAAGGTTATGTGAACCCTAACATAATTATTAGCATCCCCCCCCCCGCACAAGTTATTGCATCAGACTTTATGTTCCCGTCCATTTTACATGCTTTTACGAGGTTTAACGCACTTTCGTAGTCGTCATCTGTTCAATTTTATTCTAAAACATGGCAAAAGTATTCCCCTGGTACAAACTATCTTTCATTTTGTTTGATGTGGCCTGCTTCGCAAGGCAATTCGCCATTGTTTTTGCTTTACGAATTCCCCACCTTTAGTGCTTCCATCGAATTCAGAATGGCAAACTTAATACTCTACAAACAATCCTATAGGATTATTAACCAGAGGAATATGTGACGAAAGCTTTGCTTATCGGCCAGATAAAATTATTTGGCGAATAACTATAGGCATGCTTATTCGGTCATTGTAGAACCGGCCCTAAAAGAGAAAGATTGGATGACATGGAAATGAAATGAAGAAGAAGTCAGTTTGGGGGAATGAAGGAACCTCCTCAATATTTGCCCAGTGACCCGGAAAGCTGCCGAAAAAAATCTTGTTCAGAGACGTGCTGCAGTAATTGTACCCAAGACCACTGGAATGCCTGGTTTGGTTCTCAATACCCTTTGGGCTGACGTGTAGAAGGTCATTAAATGATAATAAGCGTCCCTACACTGTCTAACCTAATAACAACTTAGTAATAACTTCACGGGGCCGCTGCGTCCCCCATCTCGGTCCACTACAGACGTCATGGATGGGGTGCAGTAATGGAGGATGAGACGTGGTCAGCGCCGGCCGGTTAATGCGGTCCTCATGACCTGGAGCCGCTACTTCTCCATCAAGTAGCTGCTCAATTGGCCTTCCAGTGACCTCACGAGGCTGAGTGCACCCCGGGCCAGGGCTCCCAGTGGGGGAAAAATCCCCACGCCGGTACTGGGGATCGAACCCAGGTCTCCCGCTTGGTAAGCAACCAGTATGTATAGGAATTTTGTCAGAGAAATTTCTCCTGTGCTGTTTAATTTTCACATGCATAGCTGTGCCCCCTCATTAATGCTTAAGGATCGTATGGTCCTTCATGCATCCGTTGCAGCGCTTGGATGCACGTATAGAATCCCTTGGGATTTCACAAGCTGGTGCACAGTAATGTATGCATATGTGGCTATGCAGCATGATTCATGCTTTGTGCTCTACGGAATTGCACCGCTTTGTTAATTGCCTAGAAGGGGTCTGCCTACTCAACTGGCGTTTAGTTTACCATCATCCACAAGAGCAGCCTACGTGTTACTCACGCTACGTACATTGTCATAGCTTTGTTATTAGCAGAAATACAAACTGATTGTTAATTTTTACTTTCTCACCATGTACTATGTATTTAAGTTTGGTACCTTTCAAGGACGCGATACGAAGATTTTCAACAAAATCCCCCCACCTCCAACTACCCTTCACATAGAAATTTTTTCGAAAATTTTGATTTTCTTAAAAATAGCTGTAACGAATTTGATTAAAATGTCGCATTTTAAAGATATTTACCTGACAAATAAAATGTCTATCTTGAATTTTCTGGGAATAGCCTCTGAAGACCACTTTACTCTGGATGAATTTTGCATAACTGCTAAACCATAAGAAATGGACAAAAACTTATAACTCCATGGCACGACAGCTCACGGGGAACCTTGGCCTACCGCCCGGCCGCTGCGTCCCCCATCTCGGTCCACTACAGACGTCATGGATGGGGTGCAGTAATGGAGGGTGAGACGTGGTCAGCGCCTCGAGTCCCCCCCCCCCATGACCTGGAGCCGCTACTTCTCCATCAAGTAGGTCCTCAATTGGCCCCCCAGGAACCTTACGAGGCTGAGTGCACCCCGGGCCAGGTCTCCCAGAGGGGGAAAAATCCCCACGCTGGTACAGGGGATCGAACCCAGGTCTCCCGCTTAGTAAGTAGCAACGCTACCACCGCGCTAAGGAGACGACCAGGACAAAAACTTACCACACAAAAAGATTGTAGAGCACATTAAAACACACAATTTATGTAATATACATTTTTTCGTGGAGTTGATCGTTTTTGAGACATTCAGCTTTGAAAAACGCATACTTTTCTCATACACATTTTGTCAACTCGTGTTCATACAAACAAAGAAACTTCAGTCACATAGCAACCAGCTTTTCACTACCACTTTTACCCATGGTACTCCCTTATTTCGCTTCTACTTAGAAGAAAGTAATACGACTATTTCTGCTATTTTTTTTTTGATTAGCATTAAGTAAATATTATTAAGTATTTAGTATTAAATATTAAGTATTCCTGGAAGATCTTCAAGCACAAACCACTGCAGACACTGCATAGAGTATGAAACTCTTCCCCATGTGCTTGGAAACTGTCCTCAGGGAGAACTGCTGAGAATTAAGAGACACAACACCATAAGATCTATCTTGGCAAACGCATTACGTGAAACTGGTCCAGAAGTTTACGAGGAAGTTCACTGCCTAGCTGATGGTGGTAGTAATCGTCGCATAGACATCATTGCGATAAACAGAAGAAAATCAGAAGCAGAGATAATAGACCCGACCATCCGCTTTGAACTGAATAAAGACCTACCTCAACAAGTTCACCATACCATATTTTAAAGAAAAATACAAGCTCAGAAAAATAACAATAGTAGGCCTATATTTGGATCCCGAGGAACAATTACAAATATGTTTGTGAAATGGAGGGCAAAATAGAAGTGTGGAACAAGTAATCAGGAAAACATCATAAAACATTCCGTAGCCATTTTTCGAAATCATTTATATGGTTTGAATAGAACATAAAATGTATTATGGTTTATAAATCACTTTATTTTTGTAGTTTTTTTTTTCTCTTTTATTGTTGAACATCTTTTATAATCTGTTACAATTTGTTCTCATAGCTTAATTTTATATAACTATTATAACGTATGATAAAATATTTTTTTTTTATAATACTCACTTATAACATTTTTTGTTAAAAACCTCTAAATGTATATTGTTCTGTGTCACTTGGCAAACTCATTTATAACTAAAAAAAAATTTTTTTAATAATAATTTGTTGCAGAAATGTAGAAAAAGTCATGTGAATCAGATTTTTATTGGCTTCAATTTCAAAATATTTATTCATATCTCAAACAAGACGTCGTCATACGCGTAATTTTTGTTTTGCTTCTGACCATGCAAAGAGAACCGAACATGAATTGTTCATAAAGCGATAGCTCTTAAAACAATTGACCATCGCTTTAGCCTGGTATACTCTGTTATTTCCCTTCTAATTATAAGGAAATGCATAAGAAATAAGGCAATTTCTGCTAATGATAGTTGCATTTGTTTTCTCACAGAAACCATGTGAGGGCAAGAGCTGGATAGGTAGAGTCAGACTTAAAAATTCAATGCCATAGCCGGGATTTAAACCACTGATCTCCCAGTCTCTAGCTGGTTGCTTTACCACTGAGCTACCATGGAAGCATGCCAGCATAGCATGGAATTTCTCAACTGACTTCATGTTTCCCGGTAAAACACAAGGTGATCTCAAATTGTTTTATTTTATTTGCATCAGAGGTAGAGCAACCGGCTAGAGACCGGGAGATCCGTAGTTCAAATCCCGGCTATGGTATTGCATTTTTTAATCTGACTCTACCTATCCAATTTCTGCTAATGTTTATTTTGATTAGCATGAAGTACGAGGGCCGGTTTTTTTTTTTCAACCACCGATAAGCTATAAATAAAAGACAAGTTCATAGAAAACAATTATTTTATTACTAAAAGTTTTGTACACTTATGGTTACTTAATCACGAGAAGATTGAGACATTTATCAAAAAATGTTGCCGCCAATGATGCAGTCATGAACACTATCAATGCAGATGCTGACTTCAGGCATTGTGTTGATCCATGACAACGCTCGTCCACACACTACACCCATCGGCTCCTTGAACAATTTCAATGGGACATTTTCGATCATCCGCCGTACAGTCCTGGCCTAGTATCCAGCGACTTTCACCTTTTCCCTGAACTGAAGAAGTGGCTAGGAGGGCAGCATTTTCAAACCAACGAAGATCTTCAAAACAACGTCAATGCTCATTAGAAATCATTGGCGGCAACATTTTTTTAAGCGGGTATTGCAAAGCTTGTGCACAGGTACGATAAATGTCTCAAACTTTTCGGTGATTATGCTGAAAAGTAACCATAAGTGTACAAAACTTTTAGTAATAAAATAATTGTTTTCTATTAACTTGTCTTTTATTTATAGCCTATCGGAGGTTGAAAAAAATCTGATGTATTACACTCACATGACTTTCTCTAGCCATTCTACAAACTTCTTACATAAGATTATTCTTCTTTCTGCATCCTTGATAAACGAGGTATTCAACACAATGTTCTTATTACTTAGTGCCTTATAAGTAGGAAGAAAATAAGGGAATACACTAGGCTAAACCAATAGTCAAATGTTTTAAAAGCTGTCGTTATTCGATTGTCATTACAAATCGCTTCTTTTCTTGGCCAGGAGAAGAACAAAAGAAAAACGGACACTCCCGTCTGAGAAAAGTATTAGTACTTCATAACTCAAACTAATAACAATGAATACCTCGAAAACGGTAAGCTCCACGAAAAACATATAAATGAGGCAACTTGTGTATTTTAACAAGGCCTACATTTTTTGTATAGTAAGTTTTTGTGTATCTTTTACGGTTTACTAGTTATGCCAAATTAAGCAAAATTCATCCAGAATAAACAGGTCTTTAGAAGCTATGTCCAGAAAATTCAAGATATACATTTTATTTCCCAGGTAAATATCTTTATTATACGATAT
Source organism: Hymenopus coronatus (assembly GCA_030762935.1). NCBI lineage: Eukaryota > Metazoa > Arthropoda > Insecta > Mantodea > Hymenopodidae > Hymenopus > Hymenopus coronatus. The sequence continues at coordinate 20,187,841 of CM060899.1, read as the reverse complement.
TTTAATCAAAATCGTTAGAGCCATTTTTAAGAAAATCAAAATTTTCGAAAAAGGTTCCATATAAAGGGTAGTTTGGCATGGGAGGAATTTTCTCAAAATCTTCGTGTCGCATCCCAGGAAGATGCTGAACTTAAATACCAAGTTTGGTATTTTAGCTACTTTTCGTTTTTGAGTTATCGTGTTCACAGACACACGGACACACGGACACACACACACGGACCTTTTTCTGGAAATGCTTTTCTTGGATTCAGAGGGTCCTAAAACATGTATTTCCGGTGAAATATCGACATCGAATTTTTGGGTGGAAGAAGAATAAGTTTTTGTAAGAATAGTATGTTCCAGAATGATTAGAGAAAGGCATGTGAATGGAACAGACCCATAATCCAATGCGGGGTGAAGGGAATAGCCAGAACTTATAGCAGTAACACCAACATAAGCCAATCTCACGTTTTACGTAACTCAAGTCAGCGCGTAGATTAAAGAAAATTTTGAGGCTAATGAGAAAATAATGATTATTAATGATGCAAGCAGCTCTGGCACATCTTCATCTGCACATGCAAGCAACCCTTCATAGTCCTCTGTCCCCTCATCCAGCTCACAGTGTTGCCGTATGACGCATTATGCAAAACTTTATTGGGAACTGCTGTCAAGTCATTGTTGGGGTGAACACGGGAATAGGGGAGTTCAATGGTGCTGAAAAGTACTCTGGGTGCGTGTGTGAAAGCGCAGGCCGGTCAAAAAGTGCCGAGCCTAGCACGTCATCTCCACATTTCACATCACTTATAATAAGCCGATGTCCCACGGTAAAAATTTGGTCCAAATTTTACTTTCTCTATACGTACTGTGTACATAGTGAATACAGAATACACCCTACACATTCGACACGGACATTTCACTGGAAAAACATGTTTTGGGTCCTCCTGAATCCAAAAAAAAGCATTTTCAGAAAAAGGTCCGAGCATGTGTGTGTGTCTTTGTGTCTGTGGACAGCAAAGCTCAAAAACGAAAAGACCGTTGAATACTTAATTTGGTATTTAAGCTTGGTTTCTTCCAAGGATGCGAAGATTTTCAAGAAAATTCTCCAACCCCCAACTACCCTTATCATGGAACCTTTTTTTGAAAATTACGATTTTTTTAAAAATGGCTCTAACGATTTTGATTAAAATATCGTATATTAAAGATATTTACCTGGCAAATAAAATGCATATCTTGAATTTTCTGGGAATAGCCTCTGAAGGCTACTTTATTCTGGATGAATTTTGCATAACTGCTAAACTGTAAGAAATATACAAAAACTTGCCGCACAAAAAATGTAGAGAACATTAAAACACACAATTTATGTTATATAATTTATTTTCAAGGAGTTCATCGTTTATGAGATATTCCTTGTTTTTGGTTTCAGATTTGAAAAACTGGTACTTGTGTTTTGATTAAAATACTGTATATTAAAGATATTTACATGAAAAATAAAATGTATTTCTTGAATTTTCTGGGAGTAACCTCTTAAGATCTCTTTATTCAGTATAAATTTTGCTGGATTTTGCAAAACTAGTAAACCGTAAGAGATAGACAAAGACTTACCCCACAAAATATGTAGATCTTGTTGTAACACACACTTTATGATACATACATTTTTTTTCGTAGAGTTGACCAATTTTTAGAGATTCCTTGGTATTGGTTTCAGTTTTAAATTACTTGAACTTTTTACACACGGGAATTTGTCAGCAAAGAAACGGATTTTAACCACATGACAACCCGCTTTTAAAAGATTTGACTATCATTCTAGCCTATTGTATTCCATCATTTCCCTTCTACTTACAAGAAAGTGTTTCTGCTAATGTTTATCTCGATCGCCAGAATAAGCTTTCCAAACGATTTTGTTTAAAATACCATAATTATAAATATTTTTATCTCAAACAAAATCATATCTTGAATTTTCTGTCAATAGTCTTTGACGATCTATTCATTCTTGACGACTTTTTACTTTCTCTACACGTACTATGTACATAGTATATAAAGAAGGTATTGCACTCCACCAAAAACTTCGATACCGAGATTTCACTGGAAATATATGTATTGTTTTAGGGTCCCCTGTTACCAAAAAAAAAAAAAAAGGAATTTTCAGAAAAAGGTCCGTGTGTGTGTGTGTCCGTGTGTCAGTGTGTCCGTGTGACTGTGAACACGATAACTCAAAAACGAAAAGTCGGTAAAATATCAAACTTGGTATTTATGTTTAGTATCTTCCAGGGATACGACACGAAGATTTTTGAGAAAAATCCCCCCACCCCAAGCTACCCTTTACATGGAATGTTTTTCGAAAATTTTCATTTTCTAAAAAATGGCGCTAACGATTTTGATTAAAATATCGTATATTAAAGATATTTACCTGAAAAATGAAATGTATATTTTGAATTTTCTGGGAATAGACTCTGAAGACTACTTTATTCTGGGTAAATTTTACGGAGTTTCGCATAACTGCTAAACTTACCACACAACAAATGTAGAGCACTTTAAAACACACAATTTATGCAATGTACATTTTTTTCGTGGAGTTGATTGTTTTTTGAGATATTCCTTGTTTTTGGTTTCAGCTAAAAAAAAAAAACATACTTTTCTCATACAGGACTTTGTGAACTCGTGTCCATACAAACAAAAGAACTTCATTCACATAGCAACCAGCTTTTGACCATCACTTTAACCTATAGTACTCCCTTATTTACCTTCTGCTCACAAGGAACCAAATTGTAAGTTCAGTTTTCTAATGTTTATCTGGATTAGCATAAATTAGAAGAATAATGTTTCGTAAACAGTATATTTGCAGAGCTGCTAGAGAAAGTCATGTAAATGGATCACATCAGATTTTTTAGCTGTGATGTTCATAGACACGCATGCTGATATTTTTCTAAAATTGATTTTTGTTTTAATTTAGGGAAACTCAAAATTTTTAATTCCAGTAAAATTTCAACTTCGAATTCTCGACTATAATATAGTAGAGAAAGTAATTATACCAGGGCTCCATTTAAAATTCTGAAGTACACACTACTCACCCCGTTTGCGGCCGATGAGGTGCTTATACTCTCTGGAGACCCGGTACTTCCCATGGGAATCAATCTAGTCAGCACATAGCTTTATTGATCTATCTCAAAGTTAAGGCCATAAGTTCATACTTTTTGCTCACCCTGTATGAGGTAGGAGTGTGTTAGCGTCGGAAGACACTTTTTTTTTTTTTCGAGTGAAGGGGAAAAATCCACCTTAAGGACTAACCCCGGAGTGCCGTGGTCTCCCAAAGTGGGCATACCGACAAAAAGAAACAAAACAAACAAAAAGCAAGAACTAAACTCCACCGGAAGTGAATGGTGAGGACACTGTGGTACCGCTATTGCACCTGCGCAGTCTAAGGTAAAGGTGACCTGGCCATTGTGTGGCAGCCAGGGGGGAGAGGGTTCTGCTAGCTTGACCGAGGCCCAGCCGGCCCCCTTAGCGAAGTATAGGTGAGGAATTTGAGAGGAAGTTAGGTTTTGTTGGTTAAAATTTAGTGATGATAATGGGATTGGGAGAACAGGGAAAGCTGCCGCTCTCTCCCTGTGGTGATGATGGTTACCTGTGGTGTTTTCTGGTTCTATTGGATGCAACGGTGCATGCTGCACCATGAACTTCTTATGTAATTGTTGAAAATACTGGATTATATTGTTGTGAGCTTCTTGCTGCAGCTCTCGGATTCCCTCAACCGAAGCCTCTAGAGACCCTAGCCAAGTGGAACGGTTGTCGCTGCCGACTTGGGCAGTCGGATCTGCGAGATGACTCTCAATTCGTGCTAGCTTACGCTGAACATAGGGAGACGCCTGATCTATTGTGGCCCCAGGGGAAGAGATGAGAAGTGGGGAAACCACAGGCCAGCACACATGAAACGTCGGAGCTAAGCGCAAATACGTACGGAAGTCCCTAACAGTGTCTTTGAAACATCTTCCAGCTAGAATCATATCCTAATGGTTTCAAATTGTACATGGTATCCTACCCACTGTTAGTAGATTACATCAAATTCCTCTCACTAGTAAGTGCCCGAAATGAACGGAGAAGAATAGGTTGTATGAACTCTTCTATTTAAAGTTTTATGTGTGTTTAAAAATCGCACACATTTGGGATTAGGCAGCGAAGGAACAACGGTTGTCATACACCACACCCACATGCTACGCTTTCCATTACTAAGGTGACCTGTGCCACGTCGGCGTGTCTATCAAACCACGCCTACACCACACGACTGGGACCTTCGCTACCAACCGGCATCTCTCTTAGAGTGGGCCAGGCACGTGCCATCTGGTTATGTACGACTGCATAAACCACGGTGATTTTATGGCAATTTTTGTATGTGCCGAATTTAGAGCTGAAAATTATATTCACGTATCACGTACAGTATGACCAACAAGGTCCACGTCTTCGTTTGGTGTCGTTTTGAAATATCCTGTATGTTGCAACATTATGAATGTGTGAACTTAATGTTGCCCCGTGGTGTAATGGTTACCATGCTGACTTCATAGGTTGCGGGCCCAAACCCGGCGGAAGACGACGGATTCTTTTGGGCGTAAAAATCCTTAGCATGGCTTCCTTCGGAAGGGAAGTAAAGCCGTGGGTCCCGTGTTGTAGATTTACGGCACGTAAAAGATCCTCAATCCTGAAAGAGAGGCCTCTGAGCAAAATTAAGCGGTCTTTCACGCCCAGTATAGAATGGGACGCTGAGAACTATAGCAGTTAAAGAGCGTCCATAAATAACACACCATTTCCATTTTCGTGAACTTAATGGAGTATGTAATTTATATGAAAACAGAGCATGCCAAGCTCTTCTGTAATCTTACTCTGCAAATTTTTACAAGATGTATAAAAACTTTTAGATTAATCTTAATTCATTAACTGTAATTATAATATGTACTAGTAATGAGTTTTATAATCAGTTAAATGTTTGACACCAAAGTGATATATATTAATAATTTGTATTGTAAGATATAACAAAATAAACAATTACAGAAATGGCTACCCTGGCGCTCCGGGGAGGTTACACATACGCCGGGAGGCTGCCGCCGGAAGAATGCCAGAGAGTTTCACTCAGTTTCCTGCAGTTCCTCAAGCCACACCTGCCGCCAACCTGAAAGGTGAAGAAGGGGAATGAAATTAAGGAACAAGGGAAAGGAACCATGGTAGATATAGGTACAGCACTCCAGCATTCGTTTAAGCGGCCCCAGGAAAACCAGGAAAAAGCCCAGGGCCAGAGTGCGTGGTCGATGGGAGTTTTGTAATAGACGTTCTGAGGGACATATACTCAAACAGGAGCTGACAGATGAGCGCTTATGTAAAGCAAGGCGGTCGTTAATGCTGCAATGACTCATCAGGAGAGCAGCCTATAAGTGTCGGTTGCTATATAAAAGCACAAGAGCAATTGACACCCTAACTCTTCACATCTTGTGAGTTTATTGTATATTTTTCCTTTGAATACTATTAAACGTAACATACGAGTGTCATTATTTATATTTTGAACCTTGGCAACACTGACTGTCGTAAATGCCATCTGGTGTTTCCATTGGAAAGTTTGACACTGCCAAACTTAACCTACTTCAGATATTTCATCAATAGAAATTTTAAAATTGACTTTAAAATTGCGTCTCAGAGAAAAGATGAATCAACTCGTGAGAATGTTCGTGAGATGATTTATTTTGATCTTCGACGCGGATTATCTAGACAAAGATGCATTGATCAACTTACTACTACATTTGACGATGAAGCTGCATCCCTTGCCACTGTGAAACGCTGGTATAACGCGTTTAATCGTGATCGCCGTTCGTTTACTGATGAAATTCATGAAGGTTACCCAAAATCAGTTGTTCTGCCAGAAAACATTGATGATGTGCAAAAACATATACTGCAAGATCGTTTCACCACATATTGTGAAATGGAGGCAATTATAGGCATTGTTCTACCTTCATATATAAAATATTGCATGATCATTAAGTCGTGAAAAGGGGTTACTCTCTTTGGATTCCAGGTAATTTGACATACCTCTAAAGGATGTTCGTATCATTGGTGCACACAAATACTCAATTCTAAGGCTTCAAAAGATAAGATTGTAAAAGGTGACAAAGCCATGGATCTATGCATATGAGCAGCCGATTGTATGGGTGCTGCAGGATGAATCAACAAATCCAACAAAACTTGATAACTCGAAGCGCTTCGAAACAAATAGTCGGCAGTTTTTTGTTGTTGTTTTTTTTTCTTCAGAAAAACTATTCATGTGACCATAGTGTATTTAGAGGAATGTAAAACTGCCAATTTTGAATGGCATACAACCATTTGTTTGCCGGAGGTCTTCGGCGAAATAAGGAAAACAAACAAATGCCGTCGGATTGTTCCTCATCACGAATATACGAGCGCTTACACATCTGGTTTAACAACCGACTTTTGAACACTCAAGAAATCACATCGATGACTCATCCACCCTACAGCCTTGATTTGGCACCTGATGACTTCTTTTTGTTCCTAAACATGAAGGATAAAATGCGTGGACAACGGCAGATGAAGCTGTTGATACGTTCAAAAACCATGTTTTGGAGGCGTTTCATGCAGATTGGAAAAAAATGCTGACAAATGTTTCGAGGGCATGCAAAAGTGTGTTGATCATAAAGGAGAATATTTCCAGATAGAATATAGCAATTTCAATGGAAAATTACTGTGTCTTTATTATTAGTTTAAAATATAAAATATAAATAGTGCCCCTAGTGCGGTAATTTAAAAAAAAATCTCGCAATATTATCTACGGCACTAATACTTTCATCTTGAATTGTGCACATTTTAAGCAGCTTTTGCGCATGCCCATTTGGTATGGCGTAATTACCTTATGAGCCAAATATATGCGCAGTGTGCACACTGGAAAGCGTGCTTGAATGACTAAGCTTTTTTCCGCGCTCTATAAGTGCAATTTAACATTAATGACACCAGATGGTACCTCAGTGCGGCAGAAATGACGTTCGCTAGAGGGCAGCAGTGGTTGGAATAGTGTTTTTTGTCATGTTTAATGTCCACTTTAATTATTTGTGGCACCGCAGGCGATGATACTGATGATACATGAATGAAGATGGAGCACCGGTGGAATGGGATGGGGGGAAATCGGAGAACCCGAAGAAAACCCACCCCTGCGCTGCTTTATCCACCATAAATTTCAAGTGGTAATTCTGCCATCTTGGGATTTTAGCAGAAGAAGGTGAGTCCTATGCGCGATAGTTATGATTATGAACAAGTTGGTACAGCTCCAGATTCTCACAAAACCATGAACTTCATTAAGTATAGCGTTCTAAGGCAAGAACGAAGTAATATGGAAATTCAATTGCAATTCAGAATATGCAGTCTGAAAAATGCACTTCCTCGCGCATAGTCCCAGTCCAGTGTGATTGGCAGGCTGAGGGCAGCCCGAGGTGTGTTAGACGTGTCCCTGTTCTCATAGAGAACTTAACCACGTTCTGACTGAAGATCCTTTGTATGGACAGCAGTTAAACCAAAAACAATGGATATTTCGAAAACGATCAACTACTCGAAAAAACTTTATATAACATAAAGTGTGTGTTTTAATGTGCTATGCATTTTTATGTGGTAAGTTTTTGTCCATCTCTTACGGTTTAGCAGCTATGCAACATTCCGTAAAATTCATCCAGAATAAAGTAGTCTTCAGAGGCTATTCTCAGAAAATTCAATATATACATTTTATGTGTCAGGTAAATACTTTTTAATATACCGTATTTTAATCAAAATCGTTAGAGCCATTTTTGAGACAGTCAAAATTTTCGTAAAAAGTTCGAAGCAAAGGGTAGTTGCGGGTGGGGGGATTTTCTTGAAAATCTTCGTGTCGCATCCTTGCAAGATGCCAAACTTAAATACCAAGTTTGTCCACTCACACACTGATCTTTTGCCAGAAATGTTTTTTTTTGGATTCAGGGGGACTTAAAACATGTATTTTTGGTGAAATCTTGTATCGAATATTTGGGTGGAATAGAATACCTTCTCTATACACAATGTATATAACAGGTGTAGAAAAAGTAAAAATATGTTGATACTCTTCTCTGAAGATGATGTACCTGTGAAATATGACCAAAAAACTGAGAAAAATTAAGAAATGTTTTTCACTATAAAATGATATGAGTTGTAAACTAATTGACGTACTTTAACTACCAAGTAACTTAAGCTATAAACGGGTAGGAGCACAGTTGTAAACAGGCACTCCCAACTTTAAACTTCATTCCCTCCAACAGCTTTTCATACACAAAATGTTTCACTCTATGCAATTTTCACTATATTGTATCAAATATTTTATACTGCCTCTCTAAAACTCATTAAGTAAAAATCTGATACATTACACTCACATGACTTTCTCTAGCTACTCTAAAAGGTTATTTTTCTTTTTACACAATGCTAATCGAGATAAACATTAACAGAATGTTCTTATTACTTAGTTCCAAAGATGTGGCACGAAGATTTTCAAGAAAATCCCCCCCATCCCAACTACCCTATACATGCAACAGCTATTTTTTTTGAAAATGTAGATTTTCTCGAAAATGGCTCTACCGATTTTGATTAAAATACCTTGTGTATAAGATATTTTTGTGACAAACGAAATATATACTTTGGATTTTCTGTGATTTTTTTGAAGAACTCGTCATTCTGGCTGACTTTTGTGTAACTGGAAAGGCGTTAAAGATATACAAAAAATCTTATGTGTTCCATTCACATGACTTTCTCTACGTCTCTACAACAAATTATTGTTAAAAAGCTTATACTTCTATTTACTTCATGCAAATCAGAAAAAAAAAAAAAAAAAAGATAACAGAAATAGTTTTATTACTTGCTTCCTTGTAAGTAGAAGCGAAATAAGGTTAAAGTGATCATCAAAAGCTAGTGCTATGTGACTGAAGTTTGTATGGCCGGCAGTTAACAATTTCCTGTATGAGAAAAGTATGTTTTTCAAAGCAGACACCAAAAACGATGAACTCCACGAAAAAATGTATAAAACATAAATTGTGGGTTTTAACGTGCTCTACATTTTGCATAGAGTAAGTTTTTTTTCCATCTCTTACAGTTTTTCAGTTATTCAAAATTCCCTAAAATTCATCCAGAATAAACTACCCTTCAGAGGCTATTACCAGAAAATTCAAGATATACATTTTATTTATCAGGTAAATAGCTTTAATATACGATATTTTAATCAATATCTTTAGAGCCACTTTTGAGAAAATCAAAAATTTCAAAAATGTTCCATGTAAAGGGTAGTTGTGGGTGGGGGGATTTTTCTCAAAATCTTCGTGTCGTATTCCTGGAAGATACTAAACTTAAATTTCAAGTATGGTATTTTACCGACTTTTCGTTTTTGAGTTATTGTGTTCATAGACACACGGACACACACACGGACCTTTTTCCAAAAATGCTTTTTTCAGATAAAGGGGACCCTAAAACATATACTTCCGGTGAAATTTCGGTATCAAATTTTTGGGTACATTACAATGCCTTCTCTATACACTATGTACATAGTACGTGTAGATAACATAAAGATCTAGATCTCATTAAATCACACAATTTATGATATACATACATATACTGCTTTGACGCAAATGGCTTGCACATGAATAAAGAAAAAACACGAACTACCTTATTTAGTTTAAAATATAAACAAAGTACAGAGCAAAAGGTTCAACTTCTTGTAATATGGTTGGACAACAAGCTTTCCTGGAAATTCCACATAATGGAAATATGCAAAAAGTTGTCAAGTGTTTTATTTATCTTAAGAAGATTTAGGATGTGTTTTACCATTAGCACTTTATTGACTGTTTATTATAATTTATTTGATTGCCATTTAAACTATAGTATTTTGCTCTGGGGTAGCAGTGTGGAAGCCAATCAAGTATTTTTGCTCCAGAAGAAGGCTCTGAGAATAATGAAAAATTGCAATTCTTGCCAACATTGTGCACCTATTGTTAAAGAATTTGGGATTTTAACTGTGGCATCTTTGTATGTATTTGCATGCTTCAATTTTAGTCATCTCCAAAAGACAGATCAGTTACCTTTTTCTGATGTACACAACCATTATACAAGGTGTAGAAATAACATGGTACCTCTTAAATTTCGGTTACAGAAATCTCTTAACTCTCATCTGTGTCTTGGAGTGAAATTGTATTGTGAACTACCTTTAAATGTAAGACAGATTTTAAATGCAAATTCTTTTTAAAGTTACTGTAAAAAATAGAATTAAGGAACTTAATTTTTACAACATACAAGAATATTTAAATATAGATGCATTTTAATGATTTGCTGACGAAACCTATTGCATTGTATGTTTGCCAAATGGTGAATTAATTATCATTATATATATATATATATATATATATATTTTTATAAGAGTTAAACCTTTTCGAGATATTCCGGAGTATTAGTTTTCTCAAACGGGAAGACGTCTTCTTCGCGTTTCTCGGTTATTAACTCCTGGAAACAAAAGTTGGTATTTCAATTGTTTCGCACAGCGACCGGCCATTAAAGGACGAGACTATCACTTTAGTCTGTGCATTTTCTTATTTCCCTTCTACTTACAAGGAAGCTGATAATATGGCTAATTTCTCTCATGTTTATGTAGATAACAGATGCATATCTTGAATAAAAGGTTTGTTTGCTGAACAGCTAGAGGACATTATGTGAATGGAACACGTTAGTTTTCTTCTTTTCTCTAACGTGCTATGTACATAGTGTATAGAGAAGGTATTGTAATGCTAACAAAAATGCCATACACAGATTTCACCGGAAATAGATGTTTTGGGTTCCCCTGAATCCTAAGAAAGCATTTTTGAAAAAGGTCCGTTTGTATGCCTTTGGACAGCATAGCTCAAGAACGAAAAGTCCTTTAAATACCAAACTTTGTATTTAAGTTCAGTATCTTCCAAGGATGCAACACAAAGATTTTCAAGAGAATTGCCCCACACCCAGCTACTCTTTACACGGAAAATTTTTCGAAAATTTTGATTTTCTCTAAAATGGTTCTGATAATTTTGACAAAAATATCGTATATTAAACATATTTACATGACTAGTAAAATGTATATTTTGAAAATTCTGGGATTAGCCTCCGAAGACATCTTTATTCTGGTTGACTCTTGTATAGCTACCAACGTTTTTCTTAGCTTCTATTTGCGTGAGGAGTGGAACTTTCTAACTGCAGCAGTGCAATGCAAAGTGGTAGAGGACGAAGCAACCATGCTGTTGGGCTGCAATGGGTCGTTGAAACCGCCGCACGAATGTAATTACTGCAGAAAGAAACGGCTTGCTTGTTGCGTGTGTCCTGGTGGAAGCAAAATTAGATTGGAGAATTATTTGCACAGTCGAACGGAAGGCTCACCATGCCAAGTTTGTCCCGCTCTCTGTACACACACTCTTTTGTTTTTCCTTCTAAACAACTTTGTATAGATGTACTTCTGCAATATCCTGTTCTTGTGTCTACCGTTTACTTTCTCTACACGTACCCACTAAGTACATAGTGTATAGTGTATTGCACTCCACCCAGGAATTCGATACTGAGATTTCACTGGAAATAAACGTTTTAGGGTCCCCTGCATCCAAAATAATCATTTTCACAAAATGTGTGTGTCTGTGAGCATGATAACTCCAAAACGAAAAGTCGGTAAAATACCAAACTTGATATTTAAGTTTAGTATCTTCCAGGGATGCGACACGAAGATTTTGACAAAAATCCCCCCACTCCAAGCTACCCTTTACTGGAATTTTTTTTCGAAAATTTTGATTTTCTCAAAAATAGCTCCAACGATTTTCATTAAAATATCGTATATTAAAGATATTTACCTGACAAATAAAGTGCATATCTTAAATTTTCTGGGAATGGCCTCTAAACACTACTTTATTCTGAATGAATTTTACGGAATTTTACATAAATGTTAGAAATGGACAAAAATTTACTACACAAAAAATGTAGCGCACTTTAAAATACACAATCTACGTTATTTGCATCTTTTTCGTGGAGTTGATCATTTTTAGGTATTCCTTGTTTTTGGTTTCAGCTTTAAAAAAACTTATACTTTTTTCACACAGGACTTTGTCAACTCTTCCTTCGCCTCTCACCTAGACGGGCCGGGTTCGATCCCAACCAACCGCATGTGAGATTTGTGGTGGACAAAGCGGCGCTAGGGCGGGTTTTCTCCGAGTTCTCCGGTTTCTCCCGCCATCCCATTCCACCGGGGCTCCATTTTCATGTATCATCAGTGTCAACGCCTGCGGTGCCAGAGCAGTAAAAGCGGGCGTTAAACACTACAAAAAAAAAAAAAAAAACTCCTCCATACAAAGAAACTTCAGTCACATAACAACCACTTTTTGACTGTCACTGTAACCTATGGTAATTCCTTTATTTCTCTTCTACTTACAAAGAAGCAAATAATAAGACTGTTTCTGCTAATTTTTCTCGATAAATAAAAGTATAAGCGTTTTAACAATAATTTGTTGGAGAGCTGAAGAGAAAGTCATGTGAATGGAACGCATAAGATTTTTCTACATGTACATACCAGGTGGTTCAACAGCGCCGTATTTCACGTGTGCAGATAACCCTTCGTACGTTTAAAGAATTGCATAGCTCAACGGAGTAAATCCTATTAAACATCGGGCAGTGGCGGTGTTTGCGCGAGCGACCTGCATTCTACTCCTCTTACATATCAGCAGAAACGGTGAGGGAATATCGCTCAATGAAAGTAGTTCCCAGGTTTGTACTACTAGAGTCCGTAATGGTATGTAGGGACAGTACAAGCAGGTTCAAAAGGCTAGCATGTCTCTCACTTCAGATACACGGCTTTTATTTTACAGAGAATAAGGATTTAGATTGAGATTAATAAAAATCCGATGTATACCATTCACATGACTTTCTCCATATCCCTGCAACAAATAATTCTTAAGAAGCTTATACTTCTATTTACTTTATGCTAATCAGAAAAAAATAGCAGAAGTAGTCTTATTACTCGCTTCCTTGTAAGTAGAAGCGAAATAAAGGACAGCCGTAGGTTAAAGTGATAGTCAAAAGCTGGTTGCTATGTCAATGAAGTTCCTTTGTTTATATGTATAGGAGTTGACAAGTTCCTGTATGAGAAAAGTATGTTTTTCATAGCAGAAACCAAAAATAAGGAATGTCTAAAAAACGACGAACTCCAGGAAAAAAATGCATATAACATAAATTGTGTGTTTTAATGTGCTCTAAATTTTTTGTGTAGTACGTTTTTGTCCATCTCTTATGGTTTAGCAGTTATATAAAATGCAGTAAAATTCATCCAGAATTAAGTAGTCTTCAGAGGTCAATCCCAGAAAAGTCAAGATATACATTTTATTTGTCAGGTAAATATGCTTCATATACGAAACTTTAATCAAAATCGTTAGAACCATTTTTGAGAAAATATTCGAAAAAAGTTCCATGTGAAAGGTAGTTGGGGGTGGGGGGATTTTTCTCAAAATCTTCGTGTCGCATCCCTGGAAGATACTAAACTTAAATACCAAGTTTGGTATTTTACCGACTTTTCGATTTTGAGTTATCGTGTTCATAGACACATGGGCACACGGACGCACACACACACACACACACACACACACAAAACACACACACACACGGACCTTTTTGTGAACGTACTTTTTTTGGATATTGGGGACCCTAAAACAAATATTTCCGGTGAAATCTCGGTGTCGAATTTTTGAGTGGAGTGCAATACCTTCTCTATACACTATGTACATAGCGAGTATAGAGAAAGTAAAAATCTGATGTGTATCATTCACATGACTTTCTCGATATCCCTGCAACAAATAATTCTTAAAAAGCTTATACTTCTATTTACTTTATGCTAATCAGAAAAAAATAGCAGAAATAGTCTAATTGCTCGCTTCCTTGTAAGTAGAAGCGAAATAAAGGACAACCGTAGGTTAAAGTGATAGTTAAAAGCTGGTTGCTATGTCCATGAAGTTCCTTTGTTTATATGTATAGGAGTTGACAAGTTCCTGTATGAGAAAAGTATGTTTTTCATAGCAGAAATCAAAAATAAGGAATGTCTAAAAAACGACGAACTCCACGAAAAAAATGTATATAACATAAATTGTGTGCTTTAACGTGCTCTACATTTTTGTGTAGTAAGTTTTTGTCCATCTCTTACGGTTTAGCAGTTATTCAAAATTTAGTAAAATTCATCCAGAATAAACTACTCTTCAGAGGCTATTCCCAGAAAATTTAAGATATATATTTTATTTGTCAGATAAACATCTTTAATATACGAAATTTTAATCCAAATCGTTAGAGCCATTTTGAGAAAATCAAAATTTTCGAAAAAAGTTCCATGTAAAGGGTAGTTAAGGGTGGGGGGATTTTTCTCAAAATCTTCGTGTCGCATCCCTGGAAAATACTAAACTTAAATACCAAGTTTGGTATTTTACCGACTTTTCGTTTTTGAGTTATCGTGTTCACAGGCACACGGACACACGGACACAGACACACACACACACACACACGAACCTTTTTTGAAAATGCTTTTTTTGGATATTGGGGAGCCTAAAACATATATTTCTGGTGAAATTTCGGTATCGAATTTTTTGGTGGCGTGCAATACTTTCTCTATACACTATGTACATAGTGCGTATGGAGAAAGTAAAAACCGTGACACCACGTAATGTTTGGCTGCATATTATCATTATAATTATTAATATTATTATTAATCTTATTATTTTTGTTATTATTAACACTAAACGCACAAGCAAAGTAAATCAAAATATGAAGGTGGTCTGAAAAGTTCTCAGCCTCACCCAGAGATCGCAGCACTACTTGCATGATTTTTTGTCCTTACGTTGGTACACATGTTAATAGACCCTATGTAAAATTACAGATCATTCCAGGCAATAGTTGAATGTAGGCAGTTGCTTGTCTTCGTAAAAGAAGGTTTAACACCTCCAGAAATTCATTTTCGGATTGCAAATCTGAATGGTGACTCGTCACCTCAGTTTCCACTGTGAAGAAATGGACGGCCGATTTTAAACGTGGCCGTGAAAGCGTCCAAGACAATCCACGCGAAGATGTCCAAGTACACACCGGAAATCATTGAAGAAGTGCATGACATGATTTTGGAAGATGGACGTACAAAGGTGCGTGAAATTGGTAATGCTCTTGGAATTTCAAAGAAACGTATTGGTTACATCTTGTATCAGGAACTAAACATGAAAAAGCTTTGGGCAAGATGGGTGCCGCGTATCCTCACTGTGGATAACGAATGCATTCGCACGACACTTTCTGAAAAGTGCTTGGCGCATTTTCAGAGCAGAAGTGACTTTTTGGGTCAATGCGTCACAATGGATGAAACATGGATTCACCACTACACACCTGAATCCAAGCCGCAGTCGAGGCAGCGGATAGAAGCTGGTTCTTCAGCTCCAAAGAAGGCGAGGATGGTGCCATCGGCGGGAAAGATCATGGCGTCATGTTTTGGGATGCCAAAAGAATTTTCTTGATTGACTATCTCGAAAAAGGTAAAGCCATTACTGGAGAATACTACTCTCAATTAATAAAACTGAATGTAAACATTCCTGATAACAGACCAGGGTTAAAAAAGAATAAAAAACAATCTGATGTGTACCATTCACATGACTTTCTCTATATCCCTGCAACAAATTATTCTTAAAAAGCTTATGCTTCTATTTACTTCATGCTAATCTAGTAGCAGAAATAGTCTTATTACTTTCTTCATTGTAAATAGACAGGAAATAAGGGAGTACCATAGATTAAAGCGATTGTCAAAAGCTGGTTACTATGTGACGGAAGGTCCTTTGTTTGTATGGACATGAGTTGACAAATTCCTGTATGAGAAAAGTTAAGATTTTCGACCCTGAAAACAAAAACAAGGAATATTTAAAAAACGATCAACTCCAAGAAAAACATGTATACAACATAAATTGTGTGTTTTAATGTGTTCTACATTTTTGTGTGGTAAGTTTTTGTCTATCTCTTACGGTTTAGCAGTTATACAAAATTCCGGAAAATTCACTCAGAATAAAGTAGTCTTCTGAGGCTATTCCCAGAAAATTCAAAATATACATTTTATTTGTCAGGTAAATATCTTTAATATACGATATTTTAATCAAAATCGTTAGAGCCATTTTTTAGAAAACCAAAATTTTCGAAAAAAGTTCCATGTAAAGGGTAGTTTGGGGTGGGGAGATTTTTCTCAAAATCCTCGTGTCGCATCCCTGGAAGATTTTAAACTTAAATACCGAGTTTGGTGTTTTACCGACTTTTCGTTTTTGAGTTATCGTGTTCACAGACTCACGGACACACGGACACACACCCGGACCTTTTTCTGAAAATACTTTTTTTAGATAAAGGGGGATCCTAAAACATATATTTCCGGTTTAAATCTCGGAATCGAATTTTTTGGTGGAGTGCAATACCTTCTCTATACACTATCTACATAGTTCGTATAGAGAAAGTAAAAATTGTTTTTCATCATGACAACACACCTGCCCACAAAAGTATTTTGGCAATGGGGTAATTGAGAGATCTGCACTATGAAGTGCTGGAACATCCACCCTATTCTTCAGATTTGTTCCCTCTTATCTCCATTTGTTTCCAAAACTGAAGAAATTCCTCGCTGGTAGCTGCTTTTCGACCAATGAAGAAGCAATTGCGGCTGTAAATGGGTACTTTGAAGCACTTCCAGAGGAACACTTCAGAGAGGGAATAATGGCATTGGAACACCGCTGGACAAAATGTATTGATATTAGAGATTGTGTTGTAAAATAAAACTTTGAAAGCATGAATTGTCGCCTTTCTCTATCAGGCCGAGAACTTTTCAAACTACCCTGGTATGAAAGCCTCGACAGAATGTGTTGTTTCAGGGTATTATTATTATTATTATTATTATTATTATTGGCCCCGCATAATGCTTATTTGCACCCCACAGCTTGAAAGAAAGAAATCCTGGGTAAAATCGCCATGTTTCGCTCCCGCAAGTCGTGATTTCTTCATATAGTGCCATCTATTGACGATGATAAATTCACCACCATATCTGAAAGTGACGAAATAGAGCTCATTTTAAAAGTCCTTATTTCATTTGTTTATCATAAAAAATAAGCATTAGTTCAATTTTAGTAGCATTATTAGGTTTTTGATTAGTAAATATTGTATTAAAATATAGGCTATTCTTATAGCGAATTAATATTCTATTTACATCATGAAAATCAAAACCAAAATTATCAGAAATTGTATTATTACTTATTATCTTGTAAATAAAAGGGAAATAAGAGAATACGCTAGGCTAAAACGATATTCTGATCTTTTAAAAGCTGATCGAGGTGTGAAACTGTTGAACTTTGGTTCTCTTTGCTATGCCTTGAGTTAAAAAAAAAAAAAAAAAAAAAACACACACACACACACAGACAGAAAAATGAAATGAAAGATGAGTTTGCGTTTGAGAAAAGCTTAAACATGAATTAAATTTTTTTTAAAATTGAAACCAATAGCAAGGAATATCTCGAAACAATTTACTCTTAAACAAAAATTGAAGTTTCAACAGGATTTTAATTGTTTGCGTAGTAAGTTTTTGTCTATCTCTTACGGTTTACTAGTTAGATAAAAGTCGTCCGGATTGAAAATATCCCCAGAGACTGTTCCAAAAATTCAACATATGCATTTAGTTTGTCATCAAGTGTCTTAAATACATGTATGTTAATCAAAATCATTAGAGTCATTTTTGAGAAAGTCAACATTTTCGTAAAAATGTTCCATGTAAAGGGCAGTTGGGGTAGAATATATTGAAGTTAAATAGTAAGTTTTGTTTGAGCGAGCCCAGACCCACACACACTCACAGACACGAATAAACACACGAACATTTTTCTAATTTTGTTGTGGATTCAACAGGTACTAAAATATATTTTCCTGGTGAAACCTGGGTGTAGAAATTTTGGGTGGAATACATACCTTTTATACCTATGAACCTTGTATGTACATACTTGCTAGAGAAAGTAAAAATAATAGTAATAATTAGAGCGCGGTCCGGGGTCACGTAATTGCCGGTTTGAGGTTGCATAGTATCTACAGTCTGTTTCAAAACCTGTTGCACTATCTAACATTGCTCACTGCCTGTCCTCGTTCAGTTCATGCTAGTAGATAAACCAGTGAACAATGAAATAGAGCGCAGGTTTGAAAAAAAAAAAAAATATATATCGAAAGCATGAAAGGGTATGCGTTTGACATTGAACAAACATGTGGATAATTCAAACATATTTTGAGTGACAAGAGGAGAGCGTTTCTTTCGCTACAGCAAAGAAGTAATAATTCATTGCAATGAATTCTGAGTGAGTTTTATCTGTGCTCATTGTCTTTTCAAAGCTCTGTACATAACTATCCTGCATTTTTTGCATCAAGTTTTATACTTTTATTTGTAAAAGTACAAGGCGTTTATATTTACTAATCATATTATGAAATAATTGTTTTATTACGTTACTTTATGAGGTAGAACGATGCAAATAAAGTCCATACATGTAATGGACTACTTTTGAAAGAGGTTGTACCTCAACGTGTGCATGTTTACGCTACAAATCCCTCCACACTACCCTCTCTTTATACCGCTGACTGCTCTGTGAGTTTGTAGCTTACGAACTCACTTGGGAACCCAAAACCGAGCTCTGGTAATAATATCTAATAATAATAATAATAATAATAATAATTAGTATTATTACTATTGATAATTTCGTTTTCTCAAAGAAACCGTGTGTTGTACAGGAGTTGGATTGGTAGAGTCTGACTCAAAAATTCAACACCATATCCGGGATTTGAACCACGGATCTCCCAGTCTCTAAGCCCTTGCTCTGTCATTGAGGTACCATGGTCAGATACCGGCAATGCATTGAATTTCTCAACTGACTCGCAAATTTCCCGGTAACCCACAAGGTGATGTCAAATTAATTTGAGATGACAAACCCCAAAGGCAATTTTCAATATGGTAAGCACTCCAAGTTCGAAGATCCATAGTATAGGCAACTGTTATGGAAATTGTAATAAGTTATTATTATTATTGGATTAATTTTTTTTCACACAAGCCGTGTGTAGGACAGGGGAAATTCAATGCTATGCTGGCATGTTGCCATGGTAGCTCAGTGGCAGAGCAACTGGCTAGAATCGGGAGATCCATGGTTCAAATCCAGGCTGTGACATTGACTCTACCTATCCAACTCCTGTCCACACGACTTGTGTGAAAAAAAAAACAAAAACAATTAATACAATACCAATTGACCATAACAGTTGGCTATGCTATGAATCCTTGGACGAAGCACTTGCAACATTGTAAGTCGCCATTCGGGTTGTCATCTCAAAATAATTTGAGATCACCTTGTGGTTTACCGGGAAACATGCGAGTCAGTTGAGAAATTCAATGCTATGCCGGCATGTTGCCATGGTAGCTCAGTGGCAGAGTAACCGCTAGACATCGGGAGATCCGTGGTTCAAATCCCGGCTGTGGCATTGAATTTTCAGTCTGACTCTACCTATACTACTATTATTATTGTTGTAGCTGTTATCAACTTCATGATCTCTCTCACCACGGAGGACATCTCTAGGGA
Organism: Hymenopus coronatus; assembly: GCA_030762935.1. NCBI lineage: Eukaryota > Metazoa > Arthropoda > Insecta > Mantodea > Hymenopodidae > Hymenopus > Hymenopus coronatus. The sequence continues at coordinate 20,168,192 of CM060899.1, read as the reverse complement.
TTAATATTCTTATTTCCAGATTCCCCGATTGTTGAAAATCCTGTCGTTAAATGTGTTTCAAATACAGAGCGAAGGGGGGAAGATGAAGCAAGAGAGTTTTTCACCGGAAACAAAAGAAGCAATTATTTTACCGCAGCAGGATACCGGCCGTGTAATATTGGTATTTCTGTCGCGATATTGATCGTTGGCGAGGAGCACTTTTTTATGCAAACGGAGAGAGCAGGGGCATGTGCCCGAGGGGCTCTGAAGAATGCTGTAACATATGTCCGTAATGTGCCACTGATTTATTTCTCTGCTCAGCCCGGACATTTGATACAAATCATGTTGCACCCAGAGTGGAAGCCCCGCTTACATGAACCAAAATGAAATTAATTATACTACAGTTGGACACCAACATTAATTTGCTATTCGTTCTTAGTACACATGGCTGAAATTTCACGAAAAACCACAAAAAATCACAATTTTTACTTTCTCTACTGTATAGAGAAGGTATTTTAATGCACCCAAAAATTCGATACCGAGATTTCACCGGAAATATATATTTTGAGACCCCCTGAATCCAAAAACAGCATTTTAGAAAAATGTCAGTGTGTATCTGTCTGTCTGTCTGTCTATGGTATTCAAGTTTGGTATCTTCCAAGGATACGACACGAAGATTTTCAAAAAAATCCCCCCACCCCCAACTACCCTTTACATGGACCTTTTTTTTGAAGATTTTAACTTTCTTAAAAATAGCTCTAACTATTTTGATTAAATATCTCTTATTTTTAATATATTTACTTGCTAAATAAAATGTATATCTTGAATTTTCTGGGAATAGCCTCTAAACACCTCTTTATTCTGGATAATTTTATTGAATTTTGTATAATTGGTAAACCGTAAGAGATAGACAAAAACTCACAACACAAAAAAATGTAGGTCAGGATAAAACACACAATTTATGTCATTGCCATTTTTTTCGTGGAGCTGCTCATTTTTTAGATATTCCTGTCTTTTGGTTTCAGCTTTGAAAAGCTTATATTTTCTCATATAGGAATTTGTGAACTCCTCTCCATACTAACAGAGGAACTTCAGTCACATAGCAACCAGCTTTTGACTATCATTTTAACCTATGGCACTCCATTATTTCGCTTCTACTTTCAAGGAAGCAAGTAATAAGACTTTTTCTGTTAATTTTTCTCGATTAGCTTGAAGTAAACAGAAGCATGAGCTTTTTAACAATAAGTTGTTGCAGAGATGTAGAGAAAGTCATGTGAATGGCATACATAAGTTTTTTTATTTTAATTCCATAAAACAATTAAACATTCCGGAATTAAAAAAGGTGTAATTGTCCACCAGCCGCCACTTTTAAATGTCTTAAGTCACTGGAGCTACAGCAAAGCATTAGAGTCACTGGGACTCGTCAAGAAAAACTTCAGTTCGAAGAGATCTACATATAATGTTTTTCAAATGGGAAGAGTTCTACTCTGCAGCGAATGAGATGCGTTATCGTGTTCTGCGTTGCCAGGTCGCTACACTCACTCTTTTCATATTTGCCTCTCACTCGCACACTGACCATCAAATCTGACTGGCGATATCATGTTTATTCATGTGTATTATGAAAACTATTTCTGCTAAACATCTGTGCTTTTTACGGTTCTGTTACGAACATTACTCTCTATCTTCCCCGTGAGTTTTTTTTTTGAAAAAATTGAATATTTAGTCCTCGCAGAAGTTGTTTTCATGAAAGACGGAATCCCGAGTACGAGTGTAATGTATGGATCAGTGACATCTGTGGAAACAGCCCAAAAGACAAAAACGCATGTCATCATAGGGTGTTAAAGATCTGTATTTTAGGTTATAATTAAAAGGCGTTAGACTTAATACCTGATGGCCCTCCAAATAAAAACCATCAAAATGACTGACAAGGCAGAAGTTGATCTAGGACTGCTGGAGGAAGACGATGAATTTGAAGAGTTTCTAAGAAAAAATTGGACAGGAAAGGATAAAGATAAAGATGATATTAGTGTTTGGGAGGATAATTGGGCTGATGATAATGTGGAGGATAGCTTCAGTGTACAATTGAGGACAGAGCTCGAGAAGCAGCGTATAAAATTTGAACAAGCATAGCATAGCAACTTTGCTGCACTGCTGTTAAGCTCTTTTCTTTTTTTTACGTTACCATTTTATGTATTTCTCTGTGTGACTGAAATACATTTTTGAATAAAAATATTAGGAAAAAAAAAAGCTAAGCGGGAATGCAATATGTCAACACATCAGCAATCCGGTTGGCTGCCGGCCTGGTGGCGCTCAAGGACAAACCTCATCCCATTTGAAACTTACTGTAATTAGCATCAATTCAAAGTAAGAAAAGAACTCAAGTAGAAGCTAAGCAGCAATGCAAGAAGAAAAGGACAGAAAAGGTAGTAGGAGAGGAAAAGGAAAGCTGACGGTCCTACCTACTCTCAGATTTTAGTGGATTTCAATATGAGCCAAGCATTCCAATTTTTCCTTGTTTTGTTGCTATTGATATTTTCAGCATTTTCTTTCCTGTAAAATGTTCCTTTCGGAGCAGTTTCTCTGTTACACATATCAAATGTTCTGTACATATTCACAGAGGTTCCGTGAATATGAATTGCCTTATGTTTTACTGTCACATGTATTTAAGCATATGCTTTCAATTTTCAAACACAAAAATTATATTTTATGACAAAAAAAAGCACATTCGTAACTTTAAAGATTTTTGGAGCCTATACTAAAGAAGACAGAAAGAAACCTAAGGCAATTTCAAAAAGTGTATATACTGTGAACCTAGGGTTAATATATTAGACCAACATTTTAAGTTTGTTGTTGTAAGGAACATTTTTAGTGACGTGACAAATTTATAAATAAATTTCATCATGACTTCCAAACTATTACAGCAAAATTATGAAATTTGCACTGTAACTTAATTGCATTATATTCAATCGGTGATATAAATTTTAAAAACGTATAATTTAGTTTGGAATTTCAAACTTTCAGTCGTACATATTCTTAAAAGATTTTAACTATGTGAAACAATTGAAGTTCGGTTGACTTTGTATAGTCTCTTTTAAGAAAAGTTAGTTTAAAGTTGAAACCAATAACAATAAATATCACGAAAACGTCAACTCAGCAAGAAAAAAACGTATATGAAATAAATTATGTGTTTTAACGAGATTACACTTTTTTTTTGTGTCTCTCTTACTATTTGCCAGTTATACAAAATTCAGCAAATATGTCATTTGTCATGTAAACATCTTTACTATACGGTACATATTTTAATCAAAATAAATGGTAATTTTTGATAAAACTAAATTTGCGAAAATGTTTCTTTATAAAGGTTAGTTTGGGGTGTCGTATCGTTGGAAGACATTAAACATAAATACCAAGTTTGGTTTTTAATTTTCTTTTCGTTTTTAGCTGTATTGTCCATAGACTCACACAGATGCACACCGACCATTTTCTAAAAATGCTTTTTTCGGACTCAGGGGAAATCTCGGTATCGAATTTTTGGTTGCAATATAGTACCTTCTCTATACATATATACATACATAGTAAGTGTAGAGGAAGTAAAAATAGTGTATGGCACAGAGTTAAAATTGTTCACAGGATTACGAAACTCGATTCGTTTTGCAAGCTTCCTACTCACAAAATGGACCACCGATTTTACCACTTGTTGCATAAATAACTATTTTTAATAAAGGGACCTTAAAACGAATGATATTGAATGTTTGGATGGAATACCAAAAAAAAAAAAAAAAAAAAATCTGAATTGTTCCATTCAATGACTTTCTCTACAGCGCTGCAACAAGTTATTGTTAAAAATTTAATGCTTCTATTTACTTCATGCTAATTAAGAAAAAATTAGCAGAAATAGTTTTATCACTTGCTTCCTTGGAAGCAGAAGTGAAATCAGAGAGTACCATTGTTTAAAGTGATAGTCAAAAGCTGGTTGCTATGTGACTGAAGTTCCTTTGTTTGTATGGACACGAGTTGACAAATTCCTGTGTGAGAAAAATATAATTTTTGTAAAGCTGAAACTAAAAACAAGGGATATCTCAAAAACGATCCACTCCAATACATATATATATATATATATATATATATATATATATATATATATATATATATAACATCAAGGGTGTGTTTTAACGTGATCTACATTTTCTATTAGGTAAGTTTTTGTCAGTTTGCTAGTTATTCAAAATTCGTAAAATTCTTCCAGAATTAAGTAGTCTTCAAAGGCTATTCGCAGAAAATTCTATACATATATTTTATTTATCAGGTAAATATTTTTAATATACGACATTTTAATCAAATTCGTTAGAACTATTTTTGGGAAAATCAAAATTTTCGAAAATGTTTCCTTGTAAAATGTAGTTTGGGTGGGGGGGTTATTTCTCAAATTCTTCGAGTCGCATCCCTGGCAGGTAAAACGTTTATTTCCGGCAAATTTTGGTATTGAATGTTTGGATGAAAAATAAAACCTTCTCTTACAGTATGTGCATTCTACATTCGTGTTACAGAAAGTAAACATCTGACGTGTTTCATTCTCATGACTTTCTCTACATCACTGTATTAAAACATATATTTCTGTCAGCTTTATGATAATCGCAATAAACATTAGCAGAAATTGTCTTAATTACTTGCTTCCTTGTAAGTAGAAGTAAAATAAGGGAATACACTAGACTAAAACGATAGTCAAATCCTGTAAAATCTGTTTGCTATGTGGTTAAATTCTGTTTTTTGCAGGGCCAAGAGTTTTCAACTTTCCATTTGAGAAAACATTTAAGTGTTTTGAATCTAAAACAAATAATATGGAATATCTCAGAAATTCTGAATTTAATTATTACTTGTATAAAGGCAATATGTTAAAACATGTAGAAAGCATCGGCTTGAAACCGCTTAACGGATTGAAGATCAGCAACCGACTGAATCAGCCAAGGATCCAGCAATGAGCAGCCACGTGGTTTGAGAAGGTATTAACCCACATAGCACATTTTCCCGCCACAATCTCTTATGAATTACAGCTAAGCAAAATTCAGCAAACTCAGAATAAAGAGGTCTTTAGAGGCTATTCCCAGAAAGTTCAAAATATATATTTCATTTGACATATAGATATCTTTAATAGACTGCATTTTAATCAAAATTGTTAGAACTGTTTTTGCAAAAATCAAAATGTTCGAAATTTTGTCCACGTAAAGTGTAGTTTTGGGGGGATTTTTCTCAAAAGCTTCGTGTCGCATCGTTGGATGATATTAAACTTAAAGTTTACCAAGTTTGGTATTTTACCGACTTTTCGGTTTTGAGTTATCGTGTTCACAGATACAAGGGCACAAGATATAAACACGGAGTTTTACTTTCTCTACACGTACTATGTACCTAGTGTATAGAGAAGGTATTGCATTGCACACAAAAATTCGATACCAAGATTTCACCGGAAATACATGTTATGGATCTCCTTGAATCCAAAAAGAGAATTTTTAGAAAACGCTCCGTGTGTGTGTATGTGTGTGTGTGCGCCCGCGCGTGTGTGCGTTGTGTGTGTGTGTGTGTGTGTGTGTGTGTCTGTGTGTCTGTGGACAGCATAGCTCAAAAACGAAAAGACCGTTGAATACCAAACTTGGTATTTAAGTTTGGTATCTTCCAAGGATACGACACAAAGATTTTTGAAGAAAACTCCCCCACCTCAAACTACCCCTTACATGGAACTTTTTCCAAAATTTTTATTTTCTCAAAAATGCCCCTAACGATTTATTAAAATGTGGTATGCTACAAATATTTACCTGACAAGTAAAATGATTATCTTCAATTTTCTGGGAATAGCCTCTGAAGACTACTTTCTTCTGGATGAATTTTACGGAATTTTGCATAACTGATAAACCGTAAGAGATAGACAAAAACTTAGCACACAAAAATTGTAGAGCACATTAAAACACAACATTTATATTATATACATTGCTTTCGTGTAGTTGGTCGTTTTTTAGATATTCCTTGTTTTTGGTTTCAGCCTTGAAAAACTTATACTTTTCTCATAAAGGAATCTGTCAACTCCTGTCCATGCAAACAAAGGAACATCAGTCGCATAGCAACCAGCTTTTGACTGTCACTTTAACCTATGGTGCTCCCTTATTTCGCTTCTACTTACAATAAAGTAAGAAATAAGAGTACGTCTGACAATTTTTTTTCCCTATATTAGCATGAAGTAAATAGAAACATAAGCTTTCTAGCAATAATTTGTTGCAGAGGTGTAGGGAAAGTCATGTGAATGGAGCACTACAGATTTTTTTTTTTGTTTTGTGAAATGCGATTTTTCTAAAACAGGCGACTTTAAAACATATATTTCCGCCAAATCTTGTTTGGATGGAATAAAAAACCATCTCTTACAGTATGTAGGTACATTGTACACTTCGTGGTAAAGGAAATAAAAAGAAGGGCATGGCCGGGGATATCCGGGTTCTGGGGGAGCTAATCAGGGACCAGCAGCAAGGGTTAGCAATGCATATGATGTGATACAAGCATTAACAGAAGACATGTTGTCAGAATCCGGTCCACGCATAAACGCGGAGGGGTGGATTAAGCCGAGGTAGAAGTAAAATCTCTGAGTCGATATGAAAGGCTGGCAGCTGCTGCGAGAGGCCTGCAATAAATGTATGCTGATTGGTGGAAGAAGCAGGGTAACCGATACTCCGATAAGTCCTGATCCCTCTCGCTAGGCGATTGCGAATCCAGGTCATTGATACCATTGGGAAAGAGAAATGGGTGTGTGGGGAGAACGCCGCGCGGTTCTTAAAGCGAAAAGGGTCACGTGCGGGAACCGTGATTCACGTCCCTTGTCCCTTCTCACAAAAAATACGTACACTCTTATCTACTAAATGGGCAACCACTCATTCCCGTCCAGCAGAGATGAAGTTCTTGTGACGATACCGCTGCAGCACGTGGTAAAAATCTCATGTGTTCCATTCACATGGCTTTCTCTATATCACTGCAACAAATTATTCTATTTACTTCATCTAATGGAGCAAAATTTAGCAGAAATAGTCTTATTATTTGCTTCCTTGTTAGTAGGAGCGAAATAAGGGGGTACCATGTATGAGAAAAGTATAAATCTTTATGGCTGAAAAAGAAAAACAAGGAACATCTCAAAAACAATCAACGAAAAAAATATAGCATAAATTGTGTGTTTTAAGGTGCTCTACATTTGTTGTGTAGTAAGTTTTTGTCCATTTCTTACGGTTTAGCAGTTTTGCAAAATTCCGTAAAATTGACCGAGAATAAAGTAGTCTTCAGAGGCTATTCCCAGAAAATTCAAAATATACATTTTATTTGTCATTTAATATCTTTAATATACAATATTTTAATTGAAATCGTTAGAACCATTTTTTTAGAAAATCAGGGGTGGGGGACTTTTCTCAAAATCTTCATGTCGCGTCCCTGGAAAATACTAAACTTAAATACCAAGTTTGGTATTTTACCGACTTTACGTTTTTGAGTTATCGTGTTCACAGACACACGGACACAGACACACACACACACACACACACACACATGGATCTTTTTCTGAAAATACTTTTTTTGGATACAGGGGACCCTAAAACATATATTTCCGGTGAAATCTCGGTATCGAATTTTTTGGTGGAGTGCAATCCCTTCTCTATACACTATATACATAGCTCGTATAGAGAAAGTATTAAAGTTATTCTTCAATGTCCTCCATTATTTTATCTACTGATCAAGATAAATATGCGCAGAAATAAACATTTTACTTATTACTAAGTTTCGGAGTTTTGGGTTCTAAAAATTAAAATTACGTACTAAATAAAAATAAATGGTATTTTATTTATGGACGTTCTTTAACTGCTGTGGTTCTCAGCGTTCCATTCTATACTAGACGTGAAAGACCGCCTAATTTTGCTCTCTCTATCAGGCTTGATGTAAATCTACGACACGGGACCAGCGGCTTTACTTCCCTTGTGAAGGAAGCTATGCTAAGGATTATTTACGCCCGAAAAAATCCATCGTCCTCCGCCGGGTTTGAACCCGCGACCTTGGATATATGAAGTTAGCATGGTAACAATTACACCATGGAGGGCGACAAAATTTAAAAAAATCTGATGTGTTCCATTCACATGACTTTCTCTACATCTCTGTAACAAATTATTGTTAAAAAGCTTATGCTTCTATTTACTTCATGCAAATCGAGAAAAAATAGCAGAAATAGTCTTATTACTTGCTTCCTTGAAAGTAAAAGTGAAATAAGGGAGTACCATAGGTTAAAGTGACACTCAAAAGCTGGTTGATATGTGACTAAAGTTCCTTTGTTTATATGGACAGGAATTTGTATGAGAAAAGTATAAGTTTTTCAATGGTGAAACAAAATATAAGGAATATGTCAAAAACTATCAACTCCAAGAAAAAAATATACATTATATAAATTGTGTGTTTTACTGTGCTCTACATTATTTGTGTGTTAAGTTTTTTCCATCTCTTACGGTTTACTAGTTAAGCAAAATTCCGTAAAATTCATCCAGAATAAAGTAGTCTTCAGAGGCTATTCCCAGAAAATTCAAGATATACATTTTATTTGTCAGGTAAAGTTCTTTAATGTTTGACATTTTAATCAAAACCTTAGAGCCATTTTTAAGAAAATCAAAAATTTCGAAAAATGTTCCATGTGAAGGGTAGTTGGGGGTGGGGAGATTTTCTTGAAAATCTTCGTGTCGCATCTTTGGAAGATACCAAACTTAAATATCAGGTTTGGTATTTAACGGTCTTTTCGTTTTTGAGCTATGCTGTCCACAGACACATTGACACACACACACAAACACACACACACGGAATTTTTTGTAAAAATACTTTTTTTGGATTCAGGGGGTCCCAAAACATGTATTTCCCGAAAAATCTCGGTATCGAATTTTTTGGGGGTGAATACAATACCTTCTCCATACACTATGTATTTAGTACGTGTAGAGAAAGTAAACAAATTACGTACTATCAGTATATTAGCTACATTAAGTGGAGTTTTATTTATGGACGCTCTTTAGCTGCTAGGTTCTGAGCGTCCCATTTAATATTGGGCCTAAAAGACCCCTTGATTTTGCTCAGAGGCCATTCTTACGAACAATTAAAACAATTTCAACACGTATGTCGTACATTATATGTACTTTCCCTAGATGTAGTAGGTACATAATGTATACAGAAGGTATTGTATTCCAACCAAAATTCAATACCGAGATTTCAACGGAAATATATGCTTTGAGCTCCCCTGCGTCAGAAAAAAAGCCTTTTTAGAAACAGACCTGTCTCTGTGTCTGCGGACAGCAAAGCTCAAAAACGAAAAGTCGGTTAAATACTAATTGGGATTTCTCCTCAGTATATTCCAAGGATGCGACACGAAAATTCTCAAGAAAATCCCCCCACCACAAACTTCCCCTTAAATGGGAAAATTTTCGAAAATTATATTTTCTAAAAATGGCTCTAACGATACTGATTAAAATCCCGCATATTAAAGATATTTACATCCCAAATAAAATGTACAACTTGAATTTTCTGGGAATAACTCCTGAAGTCCTGTTTATTCTGGATGAATTCTTTGCTTAACTGTTAAACCGTAAGATATAGACAAAAACTTACTGCACAAAAAATTAGCTCTCGTCAAAACACACAATTAATGTTCTTTGCGTATTTGTTGTGGAGGTAACCGTTTCCATGACATTCTTTGTTATTGGTTTCAATTGTAAAATACTTCCACTTTTCTCAGGGAAGAAGTGTCTGTTTTTCTTTTGTTCTACTCCTGGCCAAGCAAAGAAGCGATTCGCAATGACAATTGCAATACGGCAACTTTTAAAACATTTGACTATCACTTTAACATTGCACATTCCTTTAGTTCCCTTCTACTTATAAGGAACTAAGTAATAAGAACATTCTGCTAATGTTTAACTCGATTAGCATTGTGTAGAAAGAAGAATAATCTTTTGTAGGAAGTTTGTTTGTAGAGCGGCTAGAGAAAGCTATGAGAGTGTAACACGGAGTTTATGTTTTACTTTCTCTACGTGTACTGTGTCACAAGTTTAAGATAATGTATCATAAACCACGCCAAAATTCGTTACCGACATTTCACCGGAAATATATGTTTTGAGATTCCCTGATTCCAAAAACACAATTCGTAGAAACATGCCCGTTTATCTGTCTGATGTGTGTGTACGCAACATAGTACAAAAACGAAAACTCGGTTAATACGAAACATGTTGTTTAAGTTTAGTATCTTCCAAGGCCGCAATACGAAGATTTTAAAGGAACTTCCCCCACAAGTACCTTTACATGGAAACATTTTTAAAAGTATTGCTTTTCTCAAAAATTGCTCTCATAATTTTGATTAAAGTACCGAGTATTAAAGATAATTACTTGGATTGGATAGATTTATACCTTTAAATTTTACTAAGGGTGTTAGATATAAACCTTTAATAGTTGGATTGAATTCAATTAAATATATTGATTAGGTTGAAGAGAACTTTTTGGTGCTCAAAATTTGTATTATATGTTGATAAAAATAGGAAGATTAAATCAGTGATTTTAGGTTAATATTCTTATTTAATTATATTTTTAATGTCATTTTTACTTTCTCTTGCCCCGTATGTACAATGTACATAGGGATAGAGAAGTATTGCATTCCATCCAAAAATTCGATGTCGAGATTTCACCAGAAATACATGAATCCAAAAAAAAGCATTTCCAGAAAAAGGTCCGTGTAAGTGTGTGTGTGTGTCAGTGTGTCCGTGTGTCTGTGAACACGATAACTCAAAAACGAAAAGTAGTTAAAATACCAAACTTGGTATTTAAGTTCACTATCTTCCAGGGATGCGACACAAAGATTTTGAGAAAAATCCCCCCACCCCAAACTACCCTTTACATGGAACTTTTTTCGAAAATGTTGATTTTATTAAAAATGGCTGTAACGATTTTGATTAAAATATCACATATTAAAGATATTTACCTATCAAATAAAACGTATATCTTGAATTTCCTGGGAATAGGTTCTGAAGACCTGTTTATTCTGGATGAATTTTGCTTAATTTGGCACAACTAATAAACCGTAAGAGATAGACAAAAACTTACTATACAAAAAATGCAATGGAACTTTTTTCGAAAATTTTGATTTGTTAAAAATGGCTCTAATGATTTTGATTAAAATATGGCGTATTAAAGATAATTACCTGACAAATAAAATGTATATCTTGAATTTACTGGGAATATTCTCTGAAGACTACTTTATTCTGGGTGATTTATGGAAATTTGCGTAACTGGAAAACCGTAAGAGATGTACAAAACTTAGTACTCAAAAAATGTTGAGCTTATTAAAACATACAATTTATGTAATATACATTTTTTTCTTGAAGCTGAAAGTTTTTTAGGTATTCCTTGTTTTTGGTTTCAGCTTTGAAAACATACTTTTCTCATACAGGAATTGGTCAGTTCCTGTCCACACTAACAACGGAACTTCAGTCACGTAGCAACCAGCTTTTGACTATCACTTTAACCTATAGTACTCCCTTATTTCACCTCTACTTACAAGTAATCAAGTAATAAGACTATTTCTGCTAATTTTTTCTCGATTATCATGAAGTAAAAAGAAGTATAGGTAAACTTTTTAACAATAATTTGTTGCAGAGAGGTAGAGAAAGTCATGTGAATGGAACACATCAGATTTTTTTGGGATTCATTTGCGCCCAAATCTCGGTATCAAATTTTTGAGTGCATTACAATACCTTCTTATACACTATGTACATAGTAAGTGTAGCGAAAGTAAAAAATCTACCAAAAATAATTTGTCGTCCTATATTTTTTAATGACATATTGAACGCCCCTCGTATTTTATTTAGATTGAAAAATTCACCAGTCAAGTTACTATTGTTGAAAGTCTTATGTGTTCCATTCACATGCCTTTCTCTATATATCTGCAACGAAGTATTGTTAAAAGGCTTATGCTTCTATTTACTTCATACTAATCTAGAAAAGAAAAAAAAAATAGCAAAAATAGTATTATTCCTTGCTTCCTTGCAAGTAGAAGGGAAATAAGAGAGTACCATAGGTTAAAGTGATAGTCAAAAGTTTGTTGCTATGTGACTGGAGTTCCTTTATTTGTATAAACAGGGGTTGACAAATTCCGATATGAGAAAAGTATGTTTTTCAAAGCTGAAACCGAAAACAAGGAATATCTAACAAACAATCAACTCCACGAAAAAATGTATAAGACATAAATTGTGTGTTTTAATGTGCTCTACATTTTTGTGTGGTAAAGTTTTGTCCATCTCTTACGTTTTAGCAGTTATGCAAAATTCCGTAAAATTGGTCCAGAATAAAGTAGTCTTCAGAGGCTGTTCGCAGAAATTTCAAGATATACATTTTATTTGTCGTGTAAATATCTTCAATATACGAAATTTTAATCAAAGTCATTAACGCCAGTTTTGAGAAATTCAAAATTTTCGAAAAAAGTTTCATGTAAAGGGTAGTTTGGGGGCATTTTTCTCAAAATATTCGTGTCGCATCCCTGGAAGATACCAAACTTAAATACTAACTTTGGTATTTTACCGCCTTTTCGTTTTTGAGCTATCGTGTTCACAGACACACGGACACAGGGACACAGACACACACACGGACCTTTTTCTGAAAATGCTGTTTTTGGATACAGGGGATCCTAAAACATATATTTCCGATGAGATCTCGGTATTGAATTTTTGGGTGGAGTGCAATATCTTCTCTATACACTATGTACATAGTACGTATAGAGAAAGTAAAAATTACTATTAGACAGAGGTTGTGAGAGATGTAAATGTTGCCGGCGTGGGAAATGAAGCCCGAACAAATAGATGAATCACTATGATGCGATGCGGTTTTCCTGAAATACAAAACACAAAATTGATCTTGTACGCTACAGAGTTTCTAAGGCTTTGAAACCTCTTTCAAACCCTTCATATGAGCGGAATTAACAGCTGTTTGCAGCATCCCTATTAATTTCAGAAGGAAGAACGGGCAGGGGGGGGGGCAATAAACGTACGAGCGTGCTACCTGTAAAGGAAACCTATAGAAAGGGCGATGGCCCTACAAAGGGGGCGACCAAAATATCGTATAGTCAGTGTTTCTATAAACTGAAACATGTTCTGAAATGGTATACCAAAAATCTGATTGGTTCTATTCCCTTGACTTTCTCTACATCTCTACAACACAAATTATTGTTAAAGGGCTCATTCTTCTGTCTACGAGGGCCGTTTTCTTTTCAATCTCCTATAGGCTCTAAATAAAAGACAAGTTAATAGAAAAAAATTATTTATTACTAAAGTTTTGTACACTTATGGTTGCCTTTCAGCACAATCACCGAAAAGATTGAGACATTCGTAGTACCTGTGCACAAGCTTTGCAATATCCGCTGCAAAAAAATGTTGCCCTCAATGATTTTAAATGAGATTTGACGTTGTTTTGAAGATCTTCGTACTTTACGACGTTTGCGGAGAGCCATTCAAAACAAACGAAAGGGAATGCTGACTTCAGGAGTTGTGTTAATCCATGACAACGCTCGTCCACACACTGCTGGCACAACCCATCGTCTCCTTGAACAATTTCAATGGGACATTTTCGATCATCCGCCGCACAGTCCTGACCTGGCTCCCAGTGACTTTCATGTTTTCCCTAAACTGAAGACGTGGCTAGGAGGGCAGCACTTTCAAACCAATGAAGAGATAGACCAAAACTTACTCCACAAAATATGTAGATCTCGTTGAAACACAATTTATGATATATACATTTCTTTGTGGAATTTACTATTTTTGAGACATTCCTTGTTATGGTTTCAGTTTTAAAATACTTGAACTTTTCACAAGCGGGAATTTGTTAACTCCTGGTAACGCAAAGAAACGGATTTCAACCGCATGACAACCATCTTTTAAAAGATTTGACTATCGTTTTAGCCTAGTGTATTCGTTATTTAGCATCTACTGATAAGGAAGCATTTCGGCTTATGTTATTTAGATTAATATGAAGTGGAGAGAAGAATAAGCTTTTAACAATACATATTTGTTTGTAGCTTAACGTCCATTTACCTGATTGATCATATCGGACGATGAATGACTTTGGTGAAATGATGCTCAAATGATCTTGGAGTCCAGGGAGCTTAAAGTTACTCGACATTCGTCTTCTCAGAGATAAGGGAAAACCCCGAAAAAAAACCTTATCCGGGTAACTCACTCTTAGCGAGATTCGAACTCACGATCTGTTGCATGTGAAGCAGATACGCTACCACCACACTCTCCAGGCGGCCTAACAATAATTTGTTACTGAGATGCAGAGAAAGTCATATGATTGTATCACATAAGATTTTTTAGCTATTCTGTTCACAGACACTCGACAGACATACGTGCTGGTGTTTTTCTAAAACACTGATGAATTTTTCTCTGCAACTACCTATTCTTACAAAAAGTTATTCTTCCATTTATTTCAAGCTAATCGAGATAAATATTAACAGAAGGTAAATATTAAAGTTTTACAAAACATTGGCGGTCCCTACACTATTACATGGAAGTGAGACATGGGTCACTACAAAAAAAAAAAATAATCTGATGTGTTCCATTCACATGACTTTCTCTACTTCTGTGTAACAAATTATTATTAACAAGCTTATTCTTCTATTTACTTCATGCTAATCGAGAAAAAATTATCAGAAATAGTCTCATTACTTGCTTACCTGTAAGTAGAAGCGAAATAAGGGAGTACCATAGGTTAAAGTGATAGTCAAAAGCTGGTTACTAGATGACTGAAGTTCCTTTGTTTGTACGGACATGAGTTGACAAATTCCTGTATGAGAAAAGTAAAAGTTTTTGAAAGCTGAAACAAAAAACAAGGAGTATCTCAAAAACGATATATTCCTCGAATAAAATGTATATAACATATACTTATTTTGTGTGGTAAGTTTTTGTCCATTTCTTACGGTTTACCAGCTATGCAAAATTTCGTAAAATTCATCCAGAATAAAGTAGTCTTAAGAGGCTCTTCCCAGAAAATTCAAGATATACATTTTATTTGTCGGTAAATAACTTTAATATACGATATTTTAATCAAAATCGTTAGAGTCATTTTTGAGAAAATAAAAAATTTCGAGAACAGTTCCATGTAAAGTTAGTTGGGGTAGGGGGGATTTTCTTGAAAATCTTCGTGTTGCATTCTTGCAAGATACCAAAGTTAAATACCAAGTTTGTTATTTTACCGACTTTTCGTTTTTGAGTTATCGTGTTCACAGACAAACGAATTCACGGATCTTTTTTCTGAAAAGGCTTTTTTTGGATATAGGAAACATATTTGCAGTGAAATATTGGGTGGAGTGCAATAACTTCTCTA
This sequence comes from Hymenopus coronatus, assembly GCA_030762935.1. NCBI lineage: Eukaryota > Metazoa > Arthropoda > Insecta > Mantodea > Hymenopodidae > Hymenopus > Hymenopus coronatus. The sequence goes on along the minus strand of CM060899.1, from coordinate 20,152,808 downwards.
TACACTATGTACATAGTACGTGTAGAGAAAGTAAAAATCGTTCAAATAATTTAGTTCAATAGCTTCTATGGAAGTGGTACGAACATATTCAGGAAAATCTCCCGAGCTCCAACAATCAACTCTTTACATAAATTATTTTTCGAAAATTCTAATTTTCTCAAAAATGACTCGATCGCTTTTGATTAAAGTTACGTTAAGGCATTCTTATAACAAAGATTTGTATTTCCAGAATATTCTGGGGATAGCCTTTAAAGACCTCTTCATTGTGAATGATTTTCGGATAACTTTTGTATAGCTGATAATCCATAAGAGATAGACAAAATGTACATCTCGCTAAAACAATTAGTTTATGTAGTTATATGGGTTTTTTTCTGGTAAAACTGACCATTTCTGAGATATTCCTTATTATTGATTTCAGCCTTAAAATACTTATACTTTTCTCATACGAGAATTTGTCAACTCCTGGCTATACAAAGGACTTTAAACACAGCAACCAGTTTATCGCTTCAGTCTGCTGCATTCCCTTATCTCCCTTATACTTACAAGGAAACAAGCAATAAGACAATTTCCGGTAATTTTATCTCGATTAGTATTAAGTATATAGAAGAATAAGTTTTTAACAATATTTTTTTTACAGAGATGTAGAGAAATTCATGTGAATTGAACTCATCAGATTTTTTTTTAATTATGGCATTAACAGGCAGACATATCGTATATTTTTCTAAAAATATTCACATAACTGCAACAAACAATTCTTATAAATATTTCTCTTCTATCTACTCCATGCTACTCGAGATAAATATTAACAGAAATCGTCTTATTATTCATTTCCTTTAGTATGAGGGAAATAAGGAATTGCAAAACAACAAGAACAAGAATATTAAAGTGTATTAAAAATAAAAACACAAATGACAATTTACCATTTCAGATATTTTTAACTATTGAAAAATTTAAAGGCGTAACGAGCAATATCTGGGAAGTGGTTATCTCCACAAAAGTGTAACTAAATTGACCTTTCTTTGGTTATACAGACAGAGAAACAGAAACACACACACACCTGAACCACATCAGACTTTTTTATATTATTTTATTCAGAGAGTCCCAAAACATATATTTCCTGTGAAATCGATATTAATTTTTTTTCAGTGGAATGCAATACTACTTAAAATAGTAGTAGAGAAAGCTTTTCCCCCTTTTTCCATTTGAGTGCTCTTCTGCTTCGAGTATGAAACCCACACAGGATTTTAAAAATATGAAGTGTTCCATTTATATAATTGGAACAAAAAATTTTTATAAAAGTTTTCTATTCTATCTAGTACGTGATAATCGAGATATGTGTTAACAGAAATAGACATATTATTCATTTAATAAATAAAGCTAGGATTAGCAAAGTGACGACTACAATAACAATAATAATAATACATTATATTAAAATAAAAAAACACAAATGACAATTTTGCATTTGAGAAATTTTTACATATTGGAAAATTTAAAGGCACAATAGGCCAAATCTAAGAAAAAGTGTACGTATCTAACCTTACTTTACTTGTGCAGAGACACAAACACAAACACATACACACCTATATCAGATTTTTATTTCATTTTATTCAGAGATTCACAAAACATGTACTTCGGATTAAGTTGATTTCGATGGAATAAATACTTCCCTACTTAATATAGTAGTAGGAAAGGTTTTTGCCACTTGAGTGCCCCTCCGCTTCGAATATGAAGTGTTCCATTCACATAACTGCAACAAATAAGTCTTATAAAACTTTTTCTATTCTATCTAATTCTTGCTACACGAGATAAATATCCACTGAAATCGTCTTATTATTTCTTTCTTTTAGTGGAAGGGAACAAAGGAATACATTGCCAGGAATTGCAAATAATAATAATAACAACAACATTATTAAATTAAATTAAAAAATAAAAAGACACAAATGACATATTTCTATTTGAGAAATGTTTAAGCACTGAACATTTTAAAGGTTAACTCCGTAAAAAGTGCTTCTAACTGACCTTTCAATAGTTATGCAGCCCGCCTGGGTAGTTGGTGGGAGCCTGTTTGCTTCACATTCAACAGGTTGTGAGTTCGAATCTCGCTTAGTGTGAGTATCCCGGATAAGGTTCTCTTCTGGGTTTTCCCTTATCCTGAAAACGCGAATTTCGAATAACTTTAAGCTCCATGGACCCCGAGATCATTTGAGCATCATTTCACCAATTTCATTCATCGTCCGATATGACCAACCAGGTTAAAGGACGTTAAACTTAAAGCAAACAAAAAAATAGTTATGCAGACAGAAAGTCACACATGCTTGCGCACAAACACACACACCTGAACCATATCAGATATGTTTTACTTTCTCTACTGTACTATGTACATAGTGTATATGCAAGGTATTGTAAGGCACCCAAAAATTTGATACCAAAATTTCACCAGAAATACATGTTATGAGACCCCTGAATAAAAAAAAGCATTTTTAGAAAAATGTCCGTGTGTGTGTGCGGGCGTCTGTGGACAGCACTCCTCAACAACGAAAAAAACGTTAAAAACCAAACTTGGTATTTAGATTTGGTATCTTCCAAGGATGCGACACGAAGCTTTTCAAGAAACCCCCCCAAACCAAACTACCCTTTACAAAATTTTGATTTTCATAAAAATGACTAACAATTTTGATTAAAATATCATATATTAAAGATGTTTACTTGACATTTAAAATGTATATCTTGAATTTTCTGGGAATAGCCTCTGAAGACTACTTTATTCTGGATGAATTTTACGGAATTGTGCATAACTGCTAAACCGTAAGAGATGGACAAAAATTTACCACACAGAAAATGTAGGGCACATTAAAACACACAATTTATGTTATATACTATTTTGTGCAGTTGATCGTTTTTAAGATATTCCTTGTTTTCTGGTTTCAGCTTTGAAAAACTTATACTTTTCTCATACTGGAATTTGTCAACTCCTGTCCACACAAACAAAGGAACATCAGTCACATAGCAACCAGCTTTTGGCTTTGACTTTAACCTATGGTACTCCCTTATTTCGCTTGTATTTACAATAAAGCAAGGAATAAGACTATTTCTGCTAATTTTCCTCGATTAACATGAAATAAATAAAAGATAAGCTTATTAACAATAATTTGTTACAGAGAGATAGAGAAAGTCATGTGAATGGAACACATCAGATTTTTTTCGATGGAATACAATACTTCCCTTCTTAATATAGTAGTAGGCAAAGGTTTTTTCCCCTCTTTTTTCCACTTCAGTGAGCTTCCGTTTCGAATATGAAACGCGCACAGGATTCACATTTTTCGTCCTCTTAGCCTGTTAGCACCAGTAGCTTTTTTTTTTCGTGTAGCAGGTTGTTATTTTCCGGGCCAACGAAAATATTACAGCTCGGTTCTTTTCAAATCAAAGCCACTACTTCTTGTGTTGAAGTTGCAGTGGCGCTAGTAGCCCTCCCTTTTCACTTGCCGACGTCACGAATGTGATTTCCCCCGAACAGTCCACATTCACACAGACAAAGGGCATTTATTGGTATTCACGAGATCAAAGGGAATTCGAAATTTAGTTTGGAACATAGAGTTTGCTCGTCGCTTTTAACACGGTCGAGCAGCGCTTTCAAATGTAGTGGGAAGGAGTGGAATGGAAGAGGGGTGCGTTTCAAAATCATTCATTCAACACACCTCTCTCCTCTAGACTCATGAGAAGCATTTAACACAGAAAAAGAGAAGGAAAAAGGACTGGAAAAAATCTATGCTCGATTTAAATTCGATTACCCATTCAATATGTACATTATGTATGGGGTCATATGGTAATTTTACTATTATAGCCTTTTTCATTTTTATAAAAAATGTTTACCGAAAAACTTTTTTAAAATTTACACATATTAGCATAGAATAAAATATTTATTCAAACTCCGAGTTTGAAAAACTCGAGGAGGTCAATTATGAGGTACGTCCAGAAAGTAAGTTCCGTATGGTAATAAAATTAAATTGTGTACAGATAATAATTATTTATTGCACAAAATTCTACAACTCTTAAACTACCTTTCCACATAACTGCTGAAATTTTGCAGGTATTTGTCATAGCGTGGCACAAGTTTTTGTATACCTTCTTCATAGAAGTTTGCCGCCTGTACTCAACGTGAGAGAAGTTTACGAAATTTCAGTTTTTCGGTAAAATTTCATGAATTAGTAATCGTGAGCTTTGGGGAAATTCCATAGCGAGAGCACTAATTGTAAACCTGCGGTTTTCCTGGATCTTGTCATCAATCGCGTGAACCAGTTCTTCTGTAATCAAAGTGGACGCCCACTTCGTTCTTCATCGTGCACTTCACTACGTCCTTCATTGAACTGTCGGACCCATCTCCTCACCATTGAATCACTCATCGCATTTTGTCCGTAAACTTCGCAAATTTGCCGATAAATTTCAATTGGTTTCACTTTCCTAGCATTCAGAAAACGAATCACAGATCTAATTTCACAAGCGGCGGGATTTTCAATGAACACCGACATTGTAATCAAGCACAACAAAGCGTATGTGGCTGACAGCGATCTCAAAATGGCGCACGTTTCTTCTCCTTGATACAGAGCTCCTACCGCGCATGTGCGGAAATGCAATCGCAGCGCTGCAGCGGAGATAAATGGAAACGGAGCTTACTTTCTCGTATTTAGTATTTTACGGGAGCTCACGTGGATTAGACTAGGAGTATGGCGGATGGAAAAATAACTGACGAGAATGCCATGAGAATCTGTCCTATATATACGATATTTTAATAAAACATTTTATAATCATTTTTATGAAAATAAACATTTTCAAACGTATTTCTATGTAAAGGTTCATTTATATTGAGGGAATTATTCTCAAAATCTTCGTGTTGCATCCCTGGAAGATACTAAACTTAAATACCTAGTTTCGTATTTTACCGACTTTTCGTTTTTGAGTTTGTCGTGTTCACAGACACACGGACACACGGACACACATACACCCGGACCTTTTTGTGAAAATGCTTTTTTTGGATATTAGGGACCCTAAGATATATGTTTCCGTTGAAATCTCGGTATCGAATTTTTGGGTGGAGTGCAATACTTTCTCTGTACACTATGTACATAGTTCGGGTAAGGAAAGTAAAAAATCTGATGTGTTCCATTCACATGACTTTCTCTATATCTCTGTAACAAATTATTGTTAATAAGCTTATCTTTTATTTATTTCATGCTTATCGAGAAAAATTAGCAGAAATAGTCTTATTTCTTGCTTTATTGTAGGTAGAAGCGAAATAAGGGAGTAGCATAGGTTAAAGTGAAAGCCAAAAGCTGGTTGCTATGTGACTGATGTTCATTTGTTTGTATGGACAGGAGTTGACAAATTCCTGTATGAGAAAAGTATGTTTTTCAAAGCAGAAACCAAGAAAAAGGAATATCTCAAAAACGATTAGCTCCACGAAAAAAATGTAGATAACATAAATTGTGTGTTTTAGCGAGCTCTAAATTTTTTGTGAAGTAAGTTTTTGTCCATCTCTTACGCTTTAGTAGTTATGCAAAATTCATGCAGAATAAAGTAGTCTTCAGATGCTATTCCCAGAAAATTCAAAATATACATTTTATTTGTGAGGTAAATATCTTTAATATATTATATTTTAATCGAAATCGTTAGAGCCATTTTTTAGAAAATCAAAATTTTCGAAAAAAGTTCCAAGTAAAGGGTAGTTTTGGGCGGGGAGATTTTTCTCAAAATCTTCGTGTCGCATCCCTGGAAGGTACTAAACTTAAATACCAAGTTTGGTATTTTACGAACTTTTCGGTTTTCAGTTATCGTGTTCACAGGCACACGGACACACTGACACACGGACACACTGACACACGGACACACTGACACACGTACACACGGACACACGGACACACGGACACACACACACACACACACACACACACACACACACACACAGGGACCTTTCTGTGAAAATGCTTTTTTCAGATAAAGGGGACCTAAAACATATATTTCCTGTGAAATCTCGGTATCGACATTTTTTGGTGGAGTGCAATACTTTCTCTATTCACTATGTGCATAGTGCATATAGAGAAAGTAAAAATGGATTGGTACTTTATAAATTCTCTGTACATCATAACGTAGAATAAACCTATTACGTGAGTAAGGAAATTAACACATTTCGTGGAAAACCAGAAAAATGTGACGAATGAATATTAATTGGTTTGGGAATGCCTCACTATCACTGCTCAACACCGTAGAACTGCGATGGGTGCCGGGCCATCTGGGAATCGAGGGAAATAAAAACGCAGACCGGCTAGCCAAGAAAGGTACGACGTACGTACGTATTACAACCGTTTACTTCAGCCTGAACCCTTCTGCGGCATAAGCAAAACATATGCAAGAATCGCAGCCATAAAATGGATGTGAAAACATTGGATAAGATGGCTGAAATCGTTCGGTCAAATACGAGGCGTATCGAAAAGTAGGTGGTTTGAAAAAGAAGCATAAAATATTTGCTTTAAAAATAAAATTTATTTGGACATGAAAGAGCATTCCTTAACGTAGTTTTACTTTCTCTATACGAACAATGTACATAGTGTATAGAGAAGGTATTGCACTCCACCAAAAAAATCGATACCGAGATTTCACCGAAAATATATGTTTTAGAGTCCCCTGAATCCAAAAGAAGTATTTTCAGAAAAAGGTCCGTGTGTGTGTCCGTGTGTCTGTGAACACAATAACTCAAAAACGAAAAGTCGGTAAAGTACTAAACTTGGTATTTAAGTTTAGTATCTTCCAGGGATGCGACACGAAGATTTTGCTAAAAATGCTCTAACGATTTTGATTAAAATATCGTATATTAAAGATATTTACCTGACAAATAAAATGTATATTTTGAATTTTCTGTGAATAGCCTCAGAAGACTACTTTATTCTGGGTCAATTTTACGGAATTTTGCATAACTACTAAACCGTAAGAAATGGACAAAAACTTACCCCACAACCAATGTAGAGCACTTTAAAACACACAATTTATTTCATATACATTTTTTCGTGCAGTTGATTGTTTTTGAGATATTCCTTATTTAGGGTTTCAGCTATAAAAATCTTATACTTTTCTCATACAGGACTTTGTGAACTCGTTTCCATACAAACAAAGGAAATTCAGTGACATAGCAACCAGCTTTTGGTTATCACTTTACCCTATTTCACCTCTACTTACAAGGAAGCAAGTAATATGGCTATTTCTGCTAATGCATTACTGATTAGCATGAACTTAATAGAAGTATAAGCTTTTTAAGAATAATTTGTTGCAGGGATATAGAGAAAGTCATGTGAATGGTACACATCAGATTTTTTGACATACGAGTTGCCACTGTTGTTCAAGCATTGCCATAGAGGGAAATCAACTTTTGTATGTCCTCTTCAAAGAAAGCTGCCGCCAGTGAAGACAGCCACTGCTAAACACGCTGTAAAAGCAACTTCCTCCTTGCTCTTCTTCAGGCTCAAAGACAACTGGTAGTGAAAGCGCGAGATCGGTGCTGTACGGTGGCTGACGGAACTGCTTCCTACGGAATTCCTGAATAAGGTTTTCTATGACACCAGCAGCATAAAGACCTGTGTTGTCATGAAGCAACTCAATGCCTTGACTGAGCATTCCACGCGAATTGAGTGACGAAGAGTTTCCAGCATCGTACCACATTGATGGTTGGGAAGGAACTCAACAAATAGAATGCCCCTTCTGTCCCAAAAATGTAGAAGACTTTTCGGGATGACAACGCCGTTTTCAATTTTTTTTTCCTGTGTGCCTCCGCTATATCGACTGTTGTTTTGATTCTGGAGTGACATGACAAAGCCAAGTTTCATCACAGGTCCATTATTCTGCTTAAGAATTCATCTCCCTCATCACTGTAAGATGTCAAAGCACTGTCCAGTCGCTTCATTTTGTGGACATCCATAAACATCTTCGGAACCCAACGGGATCACAGTTTGCGAAAATGTAAGCGCTTTGTGACTACCTCGTGTAAAACAGTTTTTGAAATTCTGAAAACACATCTCAAATTATTCTTATCATGAACTGCCTGTTTTCAAGAATTGCCTTATTCACATGTTCAACGAAACCATCAGTGACAATAGAAGGCAGCCCACTCCGTGTTTCTCACCTGCGGTGCCACAAACTGTAAAAGCGGACGGTAAATACTACCAAAAAAAAAAAAACGCCCTGCTTCGTTGTAAACATAGGGTCCTTCATCAATGAATTGTCTAAACCAGTTTCTCACCATTCCATTGGATATTACATTTTCACCCTAAACCTCTACAAGTTAATTTCAGCTGGTTTAACATTTTTTGCGTCATTAGCCCTATTATGGAACGCACTTCACGCACGTCGGCGGGATCAGAACTTGTTTTAAATATTTTGAACCATCACTAACAACACGATCCGGGTAATGTCATCAGTGAACAGGCAATGAACCAGTGAGTCGAGTACTGATGCGCGGAAGTGCGACAGAAGCTCTGTGGTGGCGGTAGAACGAAATTGAACAGTTGGGAATGGAAGGTAATTCCATCAAAATTAAAGAAAGGGTTGGAAACCATTGGGATGGGATACATTTGGATGACGGGGCAGGCAAACAGGCGGAGTATTTGGAAAAAACATTAAGAACCGCCTCTGTGATATTGACAGACAGCAAATAATTGCGCAATGCACAGAGAAGGTATCATTAGAAGTACAGTCTGGGCTAAAATCGGAGTGGGGTATGGAGCCATACATCAAAACAGGTACCAAACTCATTAGAGGGGCTCGCGTGGATTAGACTAGGAGCATGGAGGAGCACAAAAATTGTTGACGAGAATGGTACGAGAATCTGTCCCATTTGCGAGGAGGAAGAGTCGTGGACCCACATCTGGGGCAGGAGGAATGACGGGAAAAATATTTACCGCGCTCCTTTACCACCGCGAATGTAGAGCTCAAAGCATGTTGGACGCTACTGGCAGGCACGGAAGACGTGGACGGGCTAGGTAAATTTATACTTAAGGCAAGACAGCTGAGATCTGTGTAGGCTGCCAGTAGAGAAGGAGGAGGATAAAAAAAAAACAACTAAACAAAGGTGATTACATTGTTTTTACATATATATTATGTTATACTTAGTCACTGTTGTGTTTTGTTTTATATATTGTGTATATATTAAATGTATATATTTCTTTTAATGTAATTATCTATAATAAGAGAGTGCATTTATGAAGGTGTACTCTGTGCTCTAAATTTAAATTGATGTATTTTAATATCAGCGTATCTTTATTTTAGGGTTTACTTGTTGTTGTTTTAATATTGCCTTTAATTGTGTATTACCTTTGTCTTTTATTTTCGTGTATAATCTTTTAACTGTTTGTTGTTGTTTTAATATGGCTTTTTAGTGGGTATTACAAAAGCACGTACGGTCTGTGGACCCGTGCGATTGTTTAAATTCTATGTATAATATTGTTATGTTAATAAATACAATTATTCATTCATACTTTTCGAACTAACACGCATGGAATATACTTAAAGAGCCTAATAGAGCCTTCATTAGATCTCTACTTTTGATAGAAGATGCAGCAAGGCTAATGGGCCATTTACTAAGCGTGGGTTCTTCAAAAAACATTTATAAACTATAGGCATCCTTCAAGGAGATGCCGGCTGCAGACTCTGTGGTGTGCAACAAGACACTGCGCATCATACGAAGGATGATCAGAAGGTTTCAAGGTCCAAATTCTTTGTGCTACTTCTTTCACAGCGAACTTAGTATTGTGCGGTAATCCTAATGTGTGCGGTTGGCAACTTTGAGAGTTTCAACCAACTGCCACATACAGCGCTACTGCAAGGATAACACAAATGGCGGCTCATTTGGTAAAGAGTTTCCGGAAGAAGAAATCCGCTCAGTTATTCAATTTCTGTTGGTGAAACACGTTACCGCGGCTGACTTTCACCAACAACTGCTAGAGCTTTATAGAACGACTGTAATATCTCGCCAGCATGTTGCAGAATGGTGTCGAAAGTTTGCTGCCAATACAGAAAACGTCACCGACGAGGACCGCAGTGGCCGATCCAGCATGGCATCCACAGTTCTCATTGAATAGCTGTTTCAGAACAACAAGAGCATAACGTTACCACATATAGTGGTAGAACTGGTAGGGTCTTTTGAAAGCATTCGTCATATTGTTCAAGAAAGCTTGTTGCCTATGCGTAAAAGCTTTGACTTGTACAGGATTAGCATCACTTTTATTAAATATTACATTAAGATGAAGTCAGTAATCGACCACAAAGTTTTTAATTGGGTTATAAAAAGATTATATTTTCTGTATCAGATGGATATTCTAATAAGTTTTTCAGGTTTTTGAATTGATGATTGTAAAACTGGGAAGATTCAACACAGAACATAAGCTGTAAATAAACATACATTAATACCATCTGTTGGTCTTAAACAACACTAAGTACAAGGTTATTCAAAAAGAAAGAACACATTTCAAACTGTTATTGCTTCCAAACTACAAAAGATAGAAGCATGATTCCAACGTTCATGGAGAGAGAAAAGTTTACAATTGAAATAGCGTGGGGGGCAGAAGTTTCAATCACGGCCGCATTGGCGCTGTTGTTTGTTGTTGTATGTCTGTAGTGAAATGGTGGCGACACCTCAAGAGAAATCATTTTGTGTGCTGCAATTAGCAAAGCTAGAGTCCATTGTTGCAGTTCAACGAAATGATCCCAAAGAAATCCACAACACGAGCAAGCAACCAACGGTATGGCGAGTTCTAAAACATCGTCTGCACCTGAAGACATACAAACTGCATTGAATCCGGACGACCACAATAAACGGTACGAATTGTACATTGGAATGTTAGAAGATGTGAAAGAAGACAATTTTACTCAACGATTAATATTCTCCAATGAATTTTTTCATGCAAGATAGTGCCCCGCCTCATTTCACTAACCACGACCGACGTTACTAGAATATCACGTTTGCAGGACGTTGGATTGCGATAGGAGGAGCAGATCAACTTTATCGCCGGTGGCCTCCCAGGTCCGTGTGATTTTTATCTATGGGGTTACGTAAAAGACCGTGTTTTTATCCCTCCTATGCCTGGCACTCTTGAAGATCTACGACATCGAATTGTTGAAGCTGTAAATTCGATAACTGGAGACCAGTTGATTCGTGTGTGGGAAGAAATGTGCCACCGTTTTGACATATGTTGTGTAACACTCGGTGCTCATATTGAATGCATATTATAAAAATATGATGTGTTACACTCACATGACTTTCTCTAGCCGTTATACAAACTTCCTACATAAGATTATTCTTCTTTCTGCACCTTGCTAATCGAGGTATTCAGCACAATGTTCTTATTACTTAGTTCTTTATAAGTAGGAAGAAAATAAGGGAATACACTAGACTAAATCGAGAGTCAAATGTTTTAAAAGCTGTCGTTATGCGATTGTCACTGCAAATCGCTTCTTTTCTTGGCCAGGAGTTGAACAAAAAAAAACGGACACTCCCGTCTGAGAAAAGTATAAGTACTTCACAACAAACTAATAACAATGAATACCTCCAAAACGGTAAGCTCCACGAAAAAAATGTACATGACGTAAATTTTGTATTTTAACAAGACCTAAATGTTTTGTACAGTAAGATTTTGTCTATCTCTTACGGTTTATTAGTTATGCGAAACTAAGCAAAATTCATCCAGATTAAATAGGTCTTCAGAAGCTATTCCCAGAAAATTCAAGATATACGTTTTATTTGTCAGGTAAATATCTTTAATATACGATATTTTAATCAAAATCGTTAGAGCCATTTCTAAGAAAGTTGGAAGTCTGTTCTTTCTTTTTGAATAACTCTGTGTTAGTGTGTAGTAAAAAGTTTATGACAAGGTTCGGGACCTCAAAAATGTAACGTGTATCGTCGAAAAACGTATAATGATAGCCCATAAGTGAGACGCAGCTATAGGTTTAAATAATAAGTGGAGAATATAAAACAAAGTGAAAAATCTAATCTGTTTCATTCACATGGCTATCTACATCTCTGTAACAAATTATTGTTAAAAAGCTTATGCTTCTTTTCACTTAATGCTAATCAAGAAAAAATTAGCAGAAATTGCTTGCTTTCTTGTAAGCAGAAGGGAAATAGGGGAGTAGGATAGGTTAAAGTAACAGTCAAAAGCTGGTTGCTATGTGACTCAAGTACCTTTGTTTGTATGGACAGGAGTTGACAAATTCCCATATGAGAAAAGTATTTTAAAGCTGTAACCAATATGAAGGAATATCTCAAAAACGATTCACTCCACGAAAAAGATGAATAAAACATAAACTGTTTGTTTTAACGAGTTCTACATTTCTGTTTTACGATTAAGTTTTTATCTATCTCTTAAGCTTTACCAGTTATGCAAAATTCCGTAAAATTCGTCCAGAATAAAGTGGTCTTCAGAGGCTGAAAATTCAACCTATACATTGTATTTGTCAGGTAAATATCTTTAATGAACTATATTTTAATCAAAATCGTTTTACCTATTTTTGAGAAAATCAAAATTTTCGAAAATGTTTCCATGAAAGGGTAGTTAAGTGTGAGGGGATTTTCTTAAAAATCTTCTTTTCCAATCCTTGGAAGATGTTGAACTTAAATACCAACTTTGTCTACAGACACATACACACGCACACACAGACCTATTTCCAAAAATGCTTTTTTTTATTCAGGGGGACTCATAACATGTATTTCCGGTGAAATCTCGGTATCGAATTTTTGTGTACTCTACAATACATTCTCTATACACTACGTACATAGTACATGTAGAGAAAGTAACAAAAAGTCAGACAGGGTTTTTAATTTAATGAGAGGCTGTAGATGGTTAATGTTATGGATGAAAAAATCTAATGTTTTCCATTCACATGACTTTCTCTACTGCTCTGTAATAAAATGTTTTTAAAGAGCTTATGTTTCTATTTACTGCATGCAAATCGAGAAAAAATTAGCAGGAATAGTCTTATTACTTGCTTCCTTGTAAGTAGAAGCGAAATAAGGAAGTACCATCGGTTATAGTGATAGTCAAAAGCTGGTTGCTATGTGACTGAAGTTCCTTTGTTCGTATTGACACGAGTTCACAAAGTCCTGTATGAGAAAAGTATACGTTTTTTATAGCTGATACCAAAAACAAGGAATATCTCTAAAACAACCAACTCCACGAAAAAAATGTATATAACATAAATTGTGTGTTTTAAAGTACTCTACATTTGTTGTTTGGAAAGTTTTTGTCCATCTCTTATGGTTTAGCAGATATAGAAAATTCTGTAAAATTGACCCAGAATAAAGTAGTCTTCAGAGGCTATTCCCAGAATATTCAAAATGTACATTTTATTTGTCAGGCAAATGTCTTTAATATACGATATTTTAATCAAAATCGTCAGTCATTTTTTATAAAATCAAAATTATCGAAAAAAATTCCATGTAAAGTGTAGTTTGGAAAGGGGGGGAATTTTCCCAAAATCTTCCTGGTGCATCCCTGGAAGATACTAAACATAAATACCAAGTTTTCTATTTTACCGACTTTTTGTTTTTGAGTTAAAGTGTTCACAGGCACACGGACAAATGGACACAGACACACACACACGCGCGCGCGCGCGGACCTTATCCTGAAAGTATTGTTTTTTGATACAGGGGAGCCTAAAACATATATTTCCGGTGAAATCTCGGTATCGAATTTTTTGGTGGAGTGCAATACCTTCTCTATACACTATGTACATAGTACGTATAGAGAAAGTAAAAATTCTGATGTGTACCATTCACATGACTTTCTCCATATCCCTGCAACAAATTATTCTTAAAAAGCTTATACTTCAATTTACTTTCTGCTAATCAGAAAAAAATAGCAGAAATAGTCTAATTACTCGCTTCCTTGTAAGTAGAAGCGAAATAAGGGACAACTGTAGGTTAAAGTGATAGTCAAAAGCTGGTTGCTATGTCAATGAAGTTCCTTTGTCTATATGGATAGGGGTTGACAAGTTCCTGTATGAGAAAAGTATACGTTTTTCATAACAGAAACCAAAAATAAGGAATGTCACAAAAACGACGAACTCCACGAAAAAAATGTATATAACATAAATTGTGTGCTTTAATGCGTTCTAAATTTTTTGTGTAGTAAGTTTTTGTCCATTACTTACGGTTTAGCAGTTATTCAAAATTTAGTAAAATTAATTCAGAATAAACTATTCTTCAGAGGCTATTATCAGAAAATTCAAGATAAAGATTTTATTTGTCAGGTAAGTATGTTTAATATACGAAATTTTAATCAAAATCGTTGGAGCCATTTTTGAGAAAATCAAAATTATCGAAAAAAGTTCCATGTAAAGGGTAGTTGGGGGTGGGGGGATTTTTCTCAAAATCTTCGTGTCGCATCCATGGAAGATTCTAAACTTAAATACCAAGTTTGGTATTTTACCGACTTTTCGTTTTTGAGTTATCGTGTTCAAAGGCACACGGACACATGGACACACACACACAAACGCACACACACACACACACACGGACCTTTTTGGATATTGGGGACCCTAAAACATATATTTCCAGTGAAATCTCGGTATCGAATTTTTTGGTGGAGTGCAATACCTTCTCTATACACTATGTACATAGTACGTATAGAGAAAGTAAAAAATGAGAGAGCCAATACCCTATACAGCTGTTAGGAATCAACGCTTTGTAGCCAGGGCGTGCTCAGAGTTGATGTGGTGACGCGGGACTGAAGTTATTGAAAGGCATGTGACATACCTTCGAAGGAGGAATTCTTCCTAGCATAACATCAACTAAACAACAAAAGCAAAACCAGTATGTTAAGGTTATTCACAGCGGGAGCATCCAAAGCATATCATAGAAGCATTACCTTAGGTTTGTTTTAATTATGAAGATGTCGTTCCAGATGACTATAATAATAAGAGCAACGTGTGTTTGCAGTGACCTCTGAAGGCTTTCTACAACATTGAACCCATTCTTTCTACCAACGCGCAATAAACTACGAGGTACGTCCAGAAAGTAAGTTCCGTTTGGTAATAACATTAAATTGTGTACAGATACACAACAATTATTTATTGCACAAAATTCAACAACTCTCAAACTACTTTTCCACATAACTGCCGACATTTTCCAGGCATTTGTCATAGTGTGGCACAAGTTTTTGTATACCTTCTTCATAGAAGTTTGCCGCCTGTGTCTTCAAAAAGGTGGTACCCAACGTGAGCAACGAAATTTCAGTTTTTCGGTAACAATTTCATGAATTAGTGATCGTGAGGTTTGGGGAAATTCCATAGCCAGAGCACTAATTGTAAGCATGCGGTTTTCCTGGATCTTGTCATTAATCGCGTGGACCAGTTCTTCTGTAACCAAAGATGGACGCCCACTTCGTTCTTCATCGTGCACTTCACTAGTCCTTCATTGAACTGTCGGACCCATCTTCTCACCATTGAATCATTCTTCGCATTTTGTCCGTGAACTTCGCAAATTTGCCGATAAATTTCAATTCGTTTCACTTTCCTAGCATTCAGAAAACGAATCACAGATCTGATTTCACAAGCGGCGGGATTTTCAATCAACACCGACATTGTGAACAAGCACAACAAAGCGTATGCGGCTGACAGAGATCTCAAAATGGCGCACGTTTCTTCTCCTTGATACAGAGCGTCTACCGCGCATGTGCGGAACTGCGATCGCAGCGCTGCAGTGGAGATAAATTGAAACGGAACTTATATTCTGGACGTACCTCGTATAACATGGACATATCATCTAGATGGCATTGTGAGACCATACATGTAGTGTCAAGGATTTAAAAGTTATTTAAAACAGAGACATAAATTTTAGCCAATATAACTAAGGGGGGACAAATGTACTTTGAAACTAGCTAGAGAAGGAATATTGTAAAACAGTTTAAGAAGGTAAGGACAAACAGCTATCACGAGCTGACAAGCGACCAGGTAGGATAATACCGTTAAGGGAAGGACATTGAACTGAAGGGGTGAGGTTACACGGCCCGAGGGTGGAGAAACAATTTCCTTGCTGGACAAGCGACACTTTTGGCACTTGGCATAGCACATTCGCGGAGCTAAGACGTGATAGGTGAGTCCGCGATAGAAACAATATTTATTTGATGCACCAGCAGACTGTCAAAAGCGATGCGCGATTGCATTTAGCGTAGTTTAGCCCTTAATTGGTATTGTGCGGTCTTGTGGACCGCCGGTGAAATGTTAAGTGATATATTTTCGCTCTTTATTAAGATATACACAGCTGCACCCCGCTACCTTCTTATCAGTGGGTCTACAGTCTGTGTAGGAAGTAGACGTGTTCTGTTTGTTTGCATTGTTGAGTTATATCGTCTGGAACTCAAGCAGCGGTCTAGTGCCAGTTACGTTATTTATTTCCAACAAAGTAAATATTTTTATTTATTAATATTTTTACTTTTTCTATACGAACTATGTACATAGTGTATAGAGAAGGTATTGCACTCCACCAAAAAATTCGATACCTAGATTTCACCGGAAATATGTTTTAGGGTTCACTTTATCTAAAAAAGGTATTTTCAGAAAAAGGTCCGTGTGTGTATGTCCGTGTGTCAGTGTGTCAGTGTGTCCGTGTGTCTCTGAACACGATAACTAAAAAACGAAAAGTCGGTAAAATACCAAACTTGCTATTTAAGTTTAGAATCTTCCAGGGATGCGACACGAAGCTTTTGAGAAAAATCCCCCCACCCCAAACTACCCTTTACATGGAACTTTTTTCGAAAATTTTGATTTTCTCAAAAATGGCTCTAACGAGTTTTATTAAAATATCGTATATTAAAGATATTTACCTGACAAATAAAATGTATATCTTGAATTTTCTGGGAATAACCTCTGAAGACTTCTTTATTCTGGACGAATTTTACGGAATTTTGCATAACTGCTAAACCGTAAGACTTAGATAAAAAATTACTCCACAAAAGATGTAGAGCACGTTAAAACAAACAATTTATGTTATATACATTGTTTTCGTGGAGTTGATCGTTTTTGAGACATTCATTGTTTTTGGTTTCAGCAATACTTTTTTCATATAGGAATTTGTCAAATCCTGTCCATATAAACAAAGGAACTAGTTAAATAGCAACCAGCTTTTGACTATCACTTTAACCTATGGTACTCCCTTTCTCTCCTACTTACAAGGAAACAAGTAACAAGACTATTTCTGCTAATTTGTTCTCGAGTAGCATGAAGTAAATAGAGGCATAAGCTTTCTAACAATACTTTTTTACAAAGATGTAGAGAAAGTCATGTGAATGGTAGACATCAGATTTTTTATTTCTCGATTTAAATTATTGAGGAAAATAATGCGTAATATCCCTAATATTAAAACATGCCAGATATATTATAATTACTTAATATTTAATTAACATTATATTTATAAATACCATTTTCGCTGTAAATTAAATGCATCTGATGTGTTACACTCACATGACTTTCTCTAGGTTCTCAACAAAACTCCTACTAAAGATTATTCTTCTTTGCACACAATGCTAATCGAGATAAATATTAGCAGAATGTTATTACTTAGTTCCTTATAAGTAGAAGGGAATAAGGGAATGCACTATGCTAAAGTGATTGTCAAATGTTTTAAAAGCTATCGTTATGCGATTGTCATTGCAAATCACTTCTTTGCTTGGCCAGGAGTAGAACAAGAGAAAAACAGACACTTCCTGTGTGAGAAAAGTTTAAGTATTTCACAATTGAAACCAATAACAAGGAATATCTCAGAAACAGTTACCTCCACAACAAAAACGTAAAGGAAAAATATTGTGTGTTTTGTCATGAGGTACATTTTCTGTGCAGTACATTTTTTTTCTACCTCTTACGGTTTAGCAGTTAAGCAAAATTCAGCAACATTTATCCAGAATAAAGAGGTCTTCAGAGTCTATTCCCAAAAAATTCGAGATATACATTTTATTTCGGACATAAATAGCTTTAATATACGGAATTTTAATCAAAATCGTTAGAGCCATTTTTAAGAAAATCTAAATTTTCGAAATGTTTTCCAAGTTAAAAGTAGTTAATGGTGGGGGAATTTTTTTTTAAATTCTTCGTGTCCAATCCTTGGAAAATACTAAACCTAAATAGCAAGTTTGGTATTTAAAAGTCTTTTAGTTTTGGAGCTAAGCTGTCCACAGACAACACTCTCGGAATTTCTTTAAAAATGATTTTTTCGGACTCATGGGATCCCAAAACATATATTTCCTATGAAACCTCGGTATCGACTTTTTGGGTGGATTACAATACCTTCTCTATCCCTATGTACATTGTACATAAGGGGCTAGAGAAAATAAAAAACAAACATCCACAATATAACAAATATAGCTGGTACTAGTACATAGGGATTTTTTCTAGATCCATTTACAGAAAATCGCCCATGAGAGCAGATGATCCCAGATAACTCAGGCCTTAGCAGTTATATGACTAACATTCTTGATGATTCCAGATAACTCAGATGTTAGCAGTTATATGACTAACATTCTTGATGATCCCTGATAACTCAGATGTTAGCAGTTATAAGACTAACATTCTTGATGATCCCAGATATCTCAGATGTTAGCAGTTATATGACTAACATTCTTGATGATCCCAGATATCTCAGATGTTAGCAGTTATAAGACTAACATTCTTGATGATCCCAGATATCTCAGATGTTAGCAGTTATAAGACTAACATTCTTGATGATCCCAGATATCTCAGATGTTAGCAGTTATAAGACTAACATTCTTGATGATCCCAGATATCTCAGATGTTAGCAGTTATAAGACTAACATTCTTGATGATCCCTGATAACTCAGATGTTAGCAGTTATATGACTAACATTCTTGATGATCCCAGATATCTCAGATGTTAGCAGTTATATGATTAACATTCTTGATGATCCCTGATAACTCAGATGTTAGCAGTTATATGACTAACATTCTTGATGATCCCAGATAACTCAGATGTTAGCAGTTATATGACTAACATTCTTGATGATCCCTGATAACTCAGATGTTAGCAGTTATAAGACTAACATTCTTGATGATCCCAGATATCTCAGATGTTAGCAGTTATATGACTAACATTCTTGATGATCCCAGATAACTCAGATGTTAGCAGTTATGACTAACATTCTTTATGATCCCAGATAACTCAGATGTTAGCAGTTATATGACTAACATTCTTGATGATCCCAGATAACTCAGATGTTAGCAGTTATAAGACTAACATTCTTGATGATCCCAGATAACTCAGATGTTAGCAGTTATATGACTAACATTCTTGACGATCCCAGATATCTCCGACGCTAGCAGTTATATGACTAACATTCTTGATGATCCCAGATGTCTCAGATGTTAGCAGTTATATGACTAACATTCTTGATGATCCCAGATATCTCAGATGTTAGCAGTTATAAGACTAACATTCTTGATGATCCCAGATATCTCAGATGTTAGCAGTTATATGACTAACATTCTTGATGATCCCAGATATCTCAGATGTTAGCAGTTATATGACTAACATTCTTGATGTTCCCAGATATCTCAGATGTTAGCAGTTATATGACTAACATTCTTGATGATCCCAGATATCTCAGATGTTAGCAGTTATATGACTAACATTCTTGATGATCCCAGATATCTCAGATGTTAGCAGTTATATGACTAACATTCTTGATGATCCCAGATATCTCAGATGTTAGCAGTTATATGACTAACATTCTTGATGATCCCAGATATCTCAGATGTTAGCAGTTATATGACTAACATTCTTGATGATCCCAGATATCTCAGACGTTAGCAGTTATATGACTAACATTCTTGATGATCCCAGATATCTCAGATGTTAGCAGTTATATGACTAACATTCTTGATGATCCCAGATATCTCAGATGTTAGCAGTTATATGACTAACATTCTTGATGATCCCAGATATCTCAGATGTTAGCAGTTATATGACTAACATTCTTGATGATCCCAGATAACTCAGATGTTAGCAGTTATAAGACTAACATTCTTGATGATCCCAGATAACTCAGATGTTAGCAGTTATATGACTAACATTCTTGATGATCCCAGATAACTCAGATGTTAGCAGTTATATGACTAACATTCTTGATGATCCCAGATAACTCAGATGTTAGCAGTTATATGACTAACATTCTTGATGATCCCAGATAACTCAGATGTTAGCAGTTATATGACTAACATTCTTGATGATCCCAGATATCTCAGATGTTAGCAGTTATAAGACTAACAATCTTGATGTTCCCAGATAACTCAGATGTTAGCAGTTATAGGACTAACATTCTTGATGATCTCACATTCGTTATGGAAAGTGACCATAGTTGAAATTCAGAACTAAAGGAATGTGATGATGAGTGAGAAACTGAGACGGAAGGTGTACAAAGTGACGTTGCAACTTTTCTATGGGAAAAAAGTTTCTTTACGAACAAAACAATACGAAATGTTCAAACCAGAGCGCACAACATTTTAATTCATCTTTCTGGATTGCCACCTCCAGGTAAATCTGTTGGTAACAATCGCAAACCCCAAGATGTATTGAAATTACTATTTAACAATGAAATGGCCGAGTGGTTAAGACTACTCGCCTTTCACCTAGACGGGTTAAACCGCATGTGAGATTTGTGGTGCACAAACCGGCGCAGGATTTTCTCCGGAGACTCACATAAGAGGAAGATTTTCACACAATTACTCCAAGAATTGAGATTCAATATAAAATTCCAGAGGATGCAGCTGAAGAAGAAGTTTCTGAAAACAGAAAACTATGTACTCTGCGCCCCCCGAAACATGAAAGGAAGACATGATACCTTTGCTACAAGAGTCAGCATGCAAATATGTCGAAAAGTTTGTCAAAAATCTGATGTGTACCATTCACATGACTTTCATTATATCTCTGCTACAAATTATTCTTAAAAAGCTTAGACTTCTATTTACTTCATGCTAATCAGAAAAAATTAGCAGAAATATTCTTATTACTTGCTTCCTTGTAAGTAGAAGTGAAATAAGGGAGTACCATAGGTTAAAGGGATAATCAAAAGCTGGTTGCTATGTCACTGAAGTTCCTTTGTTTGTATGGACAGCAGTTGACAAATTCCTGTATGATAAAAGCATTCGTTTTTTATAGCAGAAACCAAAAATAAGCAATGTCTCAAAAACGATGAACTCCACGAAAAAATTGTATATAACATAAATTGTGTGTTTTAACGTGCTCTAAATTTTTTGTTAAGTAAGTTTTTGTCCATCTCTTACGGTTTAGCAGTTATTCAAAACTCCGTAAAATTCATCCAGAATAAACCACTCTTCAGAGGCTATTCCCAGAAAATTCAAGATATACATTTCATTTGTCGATAAACATTAACTTTATCCGGGTAACTCCACCTAAGCGAGATTCGAACTCACAACCTGTTGAACATGATGCAGTCACGCTACCACCACAATACCCAGGCGAGCAACAATTGTGGTTTGGATCTGAAGGGCTTTCACAAGGCTTATGAATAACAATAATTATTTTCCAGATTCTGGGGAAGTAACCCATAAGTATAAAACTTGAAAAGGGTGGCTAGAGTAGCTGGTGCTTTGCCAGTCAGATGTTTTAATACAAAATTAGGTCATGACCAGGCAATTTGCTTACTGGTAGATGCTGGATGTGATGTGAAGTCGATGGGTAGTGCAACCGTGGTCTAAGAATCAAAAAACGTTAAATTTCGTAGTTAAATTCTTCGTAAATCACTGGCTATGGGCTGAACATACCTACTTTGTCGAGTGTTTGCGAATAATTCCGTATTCTCAAAGTCCGCTATGTAGTGTTTTCCATCTTGTGTTAAGGGGGAATAAGAGTCGGTTCTTTTAATGCTCTTTTGAAATGTAATGGAGTGTTATTTATGGACGCTCTTTAACTGCTGTGGTTCTCAGCATCCCATTCTATTCTGTGGGTGAAAGACCGCTCAATTTTGCTCAGAGACTTCTTTTAGCAGGCTTGAGGTTCTTTTATGTGGCCTAAATCTAGGACATGGGACCAACGGTGTTACTTCCCTTCTGAAGGAAGCCATGCTAAGGATCTTTACGCCCGAAAAAATCCATCGTCCTTCGCCGGGTTTGACCCCGCGACCTTGGGCATATGAAGCTAGCATAGTAACCATTACACCACGGAGTGCGATCAATTCTTCTGTTACATTTATACTACCACCTCCTAAAAATTACTAATATGTAAATTTCATTTATTTTTCAAATTTTATTACAAAATTTAATACGTTAAATCAGTATATATTTTAATTACAATTATTATTAGTATTTTATAGTTTTATTCTTATTTTTATTATTATTTATGTAACTAATACTTTTTATATTTTTATTTTTAATATTTATTTTATATTTTTTTCAAATCAAATATACATATTATTATAACTAGTATCCGGTAATAAACAACTGGAACACACTTATTACTTTCTCTATACGTACTATGTACATAGTGTAAAGAGAAGGTACTGTAATGCATCCAAAACTTAGATATCTCGATTTCACCGGAAATACATGTTTTGAAGTTCCTTAAAACAAAAAATTTTTTTAGAAATATGTCCGTGTTTGTGTGTGTGTGTGTGTGTGTGTGTGTGTGTGTGTGTATGTGGTATTTGAGTTTGGTATATTTCAGGGATGCCACACGAAGATTTTCAAGAAAATCCCCCCACCTCCAACTACCCTTTACATGGAATTTTTCCGAAAATTTTGATTTTTCTCAAATATGGCTCTAACGATTTTAATTAAATATCATATATTAAGGATATTTACCTGATAAATAAAATGAATATCTTGAATTTTCTGGGAGTAGTCTTTTAAGACTGCTTTATTCTGGAGGAATTTTACGGAACTTTGTAAAACTGCTAAACCATAAGAGATAAACTAAAACTTACCACTCAAAAAATGTAAAGCAGGTTAAAACACGCCACTTATAATATATACATTTTTTTCTCGAGTTGATCATTTTCGATACATTCCTTGCTATTGGCTTTGAAAAACATACTTTTCTCATACAGGAATTTACCAACAAAGGAACTGCATTCGCATAGCAACCAGATTCTGACTACCACTTTAACCTATGGTACTTCCTTATTTCGCTTCTACTTACAAGGAAGCAAGTAATAAGACTATTTCTGCTAATTTTTTCTCGATTAGCATAAAGTAAATAGAAGCATAACCTTTTTACTTTCTCTATACGCACTATACGCACTCCACCAAAAAGTTCGATACCGAGATTTCACCGGAAATATATGTTTTAGGGTCCCCTGTATCCAAAAAAATGTATTTTCAGAAAAAGGTCCGCATGTCTGTGTGTCTGTGAACACGATAACTCAAAAACGAAAAGTCGGTAAAATACCAAACTTGGTGTTTAAGTTTAGTATCTTTCAGGAATGCGACACGAGGATTTTGAGAAAAATCCCCCACCACGAACTACCCTTTACACGGAACTTTTTTCGAAAATTTTGATCTTCTAAAAAATGGCTCTAACAATTTTTTTAAAATGTCGTATATTAAGGATATTTACCTGACAAATAAAATGCATGTTTTGAATTTTCTGGGAATAGCCTCTGAAGACTACTTTATTTTGAGTCAATTTTACGGAATTTTGCCTAACTTCTAAACCGTAAGAAATGGACAAAAACTTACCACATAACAAATGTAGAGCACCTTAAAGCACACAATTTATGTTATATCCATTTTTTTCGTGAAGTTGATTGTTTTTTAGATATTCATTGTTTTTAGTTTCAGCTATAAAAAAGATACTTTTCTCATTCAGGACTTTATGAACTCGTGTCCATACAAACAAAGGAACATCAGTCACACAGCAACGAGCTTTTGACTACCACTTTAACCTATGGTACTCCCTTATTTCGCTTCTACTTACGAGAAAGCAAGTAATAAGACTATTTCTGCTAAATTTTGTTGATAAGCGTGAAGTAAATAGGAGCATAAGCTTTTTTTTTAATAATATGTTTTTGCAGAGATGTTGAGAAAGTCGTGTGAGTGGATTTCATATTTTTTAACAAAAATTGACTACTAATAGGTTGTATATATGCAAGTTACTTATATGAACATATAAGCTATTGCGAACGGTACAAATTAGAGTGTTTGTTATTCATATAGTTAGACATGCATGCTGCCAACTTTATTTGCCCTGGTTCATGTAGAGGTGCCCATAAGGGCGGTACTGACCGTTCATATTCTGTCAGCTGGATTGACTCTATATCCTGGGGCCCAACATGCCACTGAAATGATAACGTGCCAAACTGATTTACGAGCACGTGCAGCGTGGGAGGAGGGAGCGATTTCGTAATTAATTCGAAACACGGAATTTGTGTTTCGTTCAAATTGCTACGCCACACCGCAGCAGGGGCATTTTCCACTAAAAATTCCACCACAATTATATCGTAAATACTTTTATGAAACCAACTCCCTCTCGTCCCATTAATTAGCAAGAAAACCGTTAGGTATGTTTCTCCCCCCCATGAAGCTCACTGCAGTAATTGTGGGTTACTCTAGCATTTCTCTACGTTAATTGCTTTCACTTGTTTTAGTGAGCATTCAGGAATCATCATCTATTCAGAGTTCTTTGCCGTGTCTTGATTCGTTGATTACGTCAGCAGATTTTGCCACGTTAAACATATTTCCATACTAACGCATTTGTATACAAATACACATAAATTTTAATAATAATAATAATAATATTTTGTTACTTTATCTACACTATTATACAAATAGTGAATAGAGGAAGTATTGTATACCACCCAAAAATTCGATACCGAGATTTCCCCGGAAATACATGTTAAAGGACCTCCAAAATCCAAAAAAAGCATTTTTAGAGAAAGATGTGTGTATATGGACAATATAGCTCAAAAACGAATAGACCGTTAAATACCAAACTTGGTATTATATCTTTCATATATCTTCCAAGGATGCGACACAAATATTTTCAAGAAAATCCTGTCACTAAAAACTAACTTTTACTTGAAAAAAATTCCGAAAGTTTTGATTTTCTTAAAAATGGCTCTAACGAGTTTGATTAAATTCACGTACATTAAAGCTATTTGCACCCCGAAGAAAATGTATATCTTCAATTTTCTGGGAAAAGCTTTTTAAGACCTCTTTATTCAGGATGAATTTTTCCAGATTTTGCATAACTGCTAAACCGTAAGAGATGGACAAAACTTGCCACATAAAATGTAGAGCACGTTAAAAAACACAATTTATGCTATGTACATTTTTTTTTCGTGGAGTTTGTCATTTTTGACATATTCCTTGTGTTTGGTTTCAGCTTTAAAAAACATTTTTCTCATACAGAAATTTGTAAATTCCCGTCCATACAAACAAAGGAACTTCAGTCACATAGCAACGAGCTTTGGACTACCACTTTAGCTTATAGCATTCCCTTATTTTGCTTCTACTTACAAGGAAGGAAGTAATAAGACTATTTCTATTTTTTTTTCTCGATTAGCATGAAGTAAATAGAAGCATAAGCTTTTTAAGAATAATTTGTTGCAGAAATGTAGAAAAAGTTATATGAATGGAACACATCAATTTTTTTACTTTCTCTATACGCACTATGTACATATTGCACTCCACCAAAAAGTTCGATACCGAGATTTCACCGGAAATATGTTTTAGGGTCCCCTGTATCCAAAAAAAGTATTTTCAGAAAAAGGTCCCTGTGTGTGTCGGTGTGTCCGTGTGTCTGTGAACACGATAACTCAAAAACGAAAAGTCGGTAAAATACCAAACTTGGTATTTAAGTTTAGTATCTTCCAGGGATGCGACACGAAGATTTTGAGAAAAATCCCCCACCCCAAATTACCCTTTACACAGAACTTTTTCGAAAATTTTGATTTTCTACATAATGGCTCTAAAGATTTTGATTAAAATATCGTATATTACAGTTATTTACCTGACAAATAAAATGTATATTTTGAATTTTCTGGGAATAGCCTCTGAAGACTACTTTATTCTGGATGAATTTTTCATAACTACTAAACCGTAAGAGATGGACAAAAACTTAACCGAGAAAAAATGTAGAGCACGTTAAAACACACAATTTATATTATATACATTTTTTTCGTGGATTTCATCGTTTTTGAGATATTCCATTTTCTTGGTTTCAGCTTTGAAAAACATACTTTTCTCATAAAGGAATTTGTCAACTCCTGTCCATACAAACAAAGGAACATCAGTCACATAGCAACCAGCTTTTGTCTTTCACTTTAACCTATGGTACTCCCTTATTTCGCTTCTACTTACAATTAAGCGAGAAATAAGACTATTTCTGCTAATTTTTCTCGATTAGCATTATGTAAATAGAAGCATAAGCTTTTTAAGTATAATTTGTTGCAAAAATGTAGAAAGATTCATATGAATGGAACACATCAATTTTTTTTATAGTTTAACGTCCTTAACCTGGTTGGTTATATCGGACGATGAATGAAATTGGTGAGATAATACTCAAATGATCTCGTGTTTTCAGGATAAGGGAACATTTTGAAAAAAACCCTTATCCGAGTAACTCACCCAAGCGAGATTCGAATTCACGACCTTTTGAATATGAGGCATACACTTTACCATCACACTATCTAGGCGGGTTAATTATAATATTCTGTAATAATAAAAACTATAATAATAAAAGAGGTGATTAAAGTCTTTCTGATCTGCAATCAAACAGTTTTTAAAAAGCATAAATCTTTTGCTAATCAAAGAAAAAGAAAAAAATATTATCCGGGCTTGTAGGGAGTGGTCTACTGGGCTCCTCCTTCTTCATCTTCC
Source organism: Hymenopus coronatus (assembly GCA_030762935.1). Lineage (NCBI taxonomy): Eukaryota > Metazoa > Arthropoda > Insecta > Mantodea > Hymenopodidae > Hymenopus > Hymenopus coronatus. The sequence goes on along the minus strand of CM060899.1, from coordinate 20,125,932 downwards.
CAGACGTTTCGTCTGCGGCTGCGGCAGACATCTTCAGTGGCAGTGCGATCGAAGTGTCCTGGTGGAACACAAATGGGCTTATAACTTAGTTCTTTGTAAGTAGAAGGGAACTAAACCTATAGTCAAGTGTTAAAAGCTGTCGCTATGCGAGATGGCATAGGAGTAAAACAAATGAAATATCTAACCGATGAAGACGACGCTCAAAATAAGTTAAAGTTAAGCAAAAGACATTTCGATCGAAGATGTGTTCAAGGACTATTTCCAAAAAATTCAAGATATTTATATCATTTTTCATGTAAATGTTTAAATAAAATATAGAGCCAGTTTTGGTAAAACCAAAATGTTCGAATTTTTCTATGTAATGGGTATTTTGAAGGACTTTCCCTCAAAACCTTTGTGTCGCATCTTTGGAAGATTTCTATTAAACTTAAATTTGGATTTTACCGATTTTTCGATTTGGACTTATCGTGTTTACAGACACATGGTCTCACATACCCTCCACCCTCCCACAGACACACGAACATTTTTCTAAAAATGCTTTTCTTTTTTCGGGTTCCTACAGTATCTTCTATATGTGCCATGTAGTATGTAGAGAAAGTAAGCACTATTCCATTAACAAGTGAACTTTTTTAAGAACAGTCAAAATATGTGAACCAGGATAAATGCAAGAAAATATAGTACCATCACCTGTACTGAAAGAATGAAGAATGAAGGAAACAACCTGGAAGGATGGAAATTCGGGGAATAAAAGAAATCCGAAGGGTGACCAGATGCGGATGACGATATGCGCACGCATGAATGGGGTTTAGAATTGGAATATCTCTGACATCGCTTAGCTCCCAGTTTCCCGGTGGACCCTAGAGGGAGCCGCAAACCCAAAGGTGTGTCACACCGTTTAATCCTGACGAGGAACCAAAAGCACATCCATATCC